>OMKK01033530.1:0-13702 GCA_900302305.1 Polymixia japonica | reverse complement strand
TTTTTTTTTTGTTTTCGGCACGTTTCCTGTGCCTAGGAACTATTTCTGCCCCTTTCAGTCGTTACAAGGTGGCACACCGATGATTTGACCTCCATTTGTTTGAGAGGATGAAGTCACCGGTGCCTTCTCTGATCTACTTGATGATATTTAAGAAGTAGGCTGCGGTGACCACTGCAGCACTAATGGAAGATAGATGCAAGACAACAGCACGATGCAGGACTTCTACAATGGCCACCACTGTAACCATCCAATGCTAAAGGTCATTGGCCCTCCTCTGGGGTACTTGAGATTAGAGAATAGAGAAATGTATGTAATTCAAATTCTCAGATTGAATTGTCTGTGGATGGTGATCTCATTTATATAAAGTTACTGTGGTATAAGCTAGGCCCATTCTGAATGATACACACACAGTCTTATCACTCTTTCTATTGGTTATGAGTAGAAACATGAATTTGTATTAAATTGTGTCACTCGTCAGCATTGATTATGCATGGCATTTTCTTACCTCCTTGGCACTACTCTCTAATAATGGCATAAAATGGCATTATCATTGTTGTTTTAACTATTCTTATTATTAAATTATTATATTATGGTTTTAAATGTTTTATACCTGAGTTTTTGCTTAGGCTGGAAATGTGTTGGGTGTTATTTTGGCTTTTGTATTTTTTTCTGCTGATGACGATGGGATTACTTGAACGTTTGTGGTTTGTTTTTGGTTTTTTTAATTCTCTTATAGAAGACATTATTTCTTTAGTGCTGCCTCTGACATCCTTTTTTCTTTGAGTTGTGATTGGTTGTTGATGATGGGGCAAGTTTATTGGCACACGTTCTAGCCTATGTTTCCCCATTTCCCAGAAACAGAACAAACAAAAACATCAGCTATAGCCACTGACCAAAGCCACACTTTGCAAAGATAATCAGAAGATGCCCCGTGGATGTTGCATAACTTTAGAGTTTTTGTTTTGTTTTGGGGGTTTTTACGACCAGTCACAAGCTTTTTCAGCCAGTGTGCAAATGGTAATGAGACTGGACTGGACCAAGTTATTATTTGATGGGATAAATATCCCACAATCACACATTTACTCTGCTCCTGTTTGTTGACAAATGAATACAGGAAATCTTTATGTGCAAGATAATCATTTTATAGATCTAGTATATTGGGGTTCATATCAGAAGTAGGTCAAAAACCATTCACAGATCATTATTTGCATTTGTTTTAATTGCGTTGGACTACCAGATGGGTGGGGTTTACTGCATCAGAACAGTTGAGGCTATAAGGGAGGTTGTCATTCACATAAACTATAATTAAAGTCTAAACTATCTGGCACAGACTCTGCTAAAACAAACTTTGGAAAACAGCAACAAAGATTTTTTGTCCTGATTCCAGTTTTTCCTAGCATCACATCTTGCCATGTTTTTGAAAAGGTTTTTGGTCTTACCTGGTCTCAGGCTGGAATACCATCATGGTCGACAAGGTTACTTTGAAATCTGTTACAGGTCACTAAGAACCTGTTTACAATTGTGCACTATAACGTAATCTACTGGAATATGTAATGTAATCGATACTTTCAGTTACTTTTGGCTTCCTTCCCTACATCCACAGAATACAAGCTATTCCAATTTACAAATTGTCATTTAAATTTGAATCAATCATTTACAGTCATTATCAACCATTATTTCAGGGTGTGTTCAATGATATTAGTCAATCTTAATGCATTTTCCCTTCAAGAATGTTTCTGAGTAATCCAGCTGTACTTTAATCCAACAACATGTAATCTGTTGGTCCCTAACACCTGGTTCCTTGCTTCACATGGTCACACTGGGTGCATTTACATGCACATTCATTCAATTGTATTGTTTTATTTTTTAAATAATTGTATTATTTATTCAAATACTTTCAAGTATTCTGTTTATGGGTTGGTGAATAGAAATGCCATATTCCATTCATAATAACCTGGCTAGTTTATACCCTGGTTATGATGAGACATGTATACACCTTATGCTTTCCTGCTGGTTTGGGCTATCTGTGTATGTTATGTTACCATGGCAACAGTGAAATTATTCTGCTTATTTATGTAAACAGAGATATGTCTGAATAGGATATGAAGGTACATATAAAAACAGTATGACCTTATCCGTATCTGGGATATAAACTATTAGCCAAGATACTCTGCATGTAAATGTAGTCACACAACTTGTAACAAGACTCTGTGAGAGTTCTCAAAAGGCTGTGAAGACAAACACTAATCATCAACTATTTAAAATTCCCACACCACTGTCACAGCTGGAGTTCCCGGACACATTTTGGCACCAAATCATCATCCCATTGTGAGTCAATGGTAGAATGGTGACTTGGTGTTTCTATTCTAATTCATTTGTAAAACATGCTTAAAGATGTGGGTCACATTAGGATACTACACTCTGGTATAAACTGTAGAAAATTCTCAAAATGATGGCAATCAGACTAAATTCTTAAGTTTAGCAGTATGTTAATTAAATACTTAGCTAGTCCAAAACCAGAGTTGAATAATTCACAGCCACGTTGTGTGAAATGGTTTGAAATAGCACTGTTTTATCAAACCTGATGACATGTATCAGACCTTGTCACTGTGAAGGTCTGGTGTAGAGTTTTTGAAGTCCCTGAAAGTAATCCGCTTACGTTACTTTAGTATTTCAGTTGATTACATTACTGAGTTTAATGTCTATCCATTAAGTTTACAGTTGAAAGGAAACCTCCTCTACTGTGTGTGCGGTGACATAATGTGCCAGGATGTAGCAACCTTTGCTCTGTATTATGGTAGGTATAGCCAAAACCATAAATCAAGGTTTGGCAAACCTTGCAAAACATGTCCAACCAATGTGTTAGGTCAAATGTCATTAAAAAATCCTATGTGATATGTAAAAGCATAAATCTGTGATTCTAAAACGTAGGTCTTATTATGTCTTCTTTCATAATTGTCTTTATGAAACAGGTTTGCCTAACTTTTGTTGATGTATGGCTCTGGGCATGCCCAGTCATGAACAGCCAGCCTGCAAGACTGCTGGCTCATTCTGATGATATTGACAGGATTACTGTACCAGAATCAGCAACCAATCATTGTTCTATATCAGACAGAGATGGTTTTAGTTGTTGATCTGCTAGGGGTTAATATAACCAAAAGGGAATGGAATGGTCAATTATTGTTGGTTTTGTTCCCCCTTTATATTTTCTCTAATAAATCTTTTCTTCTAACAAGGGGGATGTCTTCCCTCTTGAAACAATACATGGTTTTAAAAGGTTCCCTATTTTAAATTGTTCTAGGTGCAAACACGTATGACATTTTGGTGGATGCTTTTATCCAAAGGGCCTCACTCTACCATAAATGCATACTAAGCAGGGGTGGCCCCAGTGGGAATCAAGCCCTTATTCCCTGACAGCGTTAGTGCCATGCTCACCTCAGTTAACTACAGGGCGTAAATACAGCATCAAGGGTTCTTAAACCTGTTTAGCCCCAGACCAATATGGAGGATTATTTCACGTCCTGACCCGTCGTTTGAAATGTGTATGGAAAAATAACGATGTGAGGATGTAGTACCCTGTTGTTGTTTTTTCCCTTAAATTATAAACTGTCACATTACCGTTTTTCTACAGGCCTACTTAGTGCAGTATTTTGATGTTGGACTCAGATTTAAAGTAAACATTGGAATCTGGTTCAAATCATAAACAAGTAGTGTTCCTTTTCCAGCACTAGGCGATTCTAGACATTTCTAAACACAAGGAAGTCACTCGGAAATCTTTGAGTAACTGAGTTATTTTAAAAGAAAATGTTTGTGAAAAATGACATACATTTGAGAGGCATAATGAAAAAGCATGCCCGATTGTACAACTGTAACATTATCTGAGTAACCTTATCATTTTAGAATAAATAAAGTTTGAAACACGTACGTCTCTCCTGTCATGTTTACATTAAAAATAATCATGTGATTTATGTTTTTCCCCTCCCTGTCATCTCCTTGCTACTTTCATTTTGACGTAATGACGTGTCTTGCTTGTGATGTAAGCGGAAGTGAAGTTTTTTTGTTGTTTGAGGGAAGGGACTGTAAAACTGCGTTAACACCGAGAGTTGGCGTAAAGTCCGTGAGACGGGCGATAGAAGGACACTTCGGACGAGATATTATATGAAGTTGACAGTTTGTCATAAAATTGTAAGTATTGTTTTTGCTTTAAAGTGTGAGCGAGGATGAGTAAAAAAAGAAAAGTTAGACTAAAATGTTAAACCAATTTAACAAGTGTTCCTGTTACACTGGGAGTTGATGTGGACTGCGCGTATTGCTTACAATGTAAACTCAACTCCCAGCCTTACATTATGAAATATTGTGTTAAACTGTGTTACAGCTAGGGAAAATCTGTCATTATTTGTTTGTAATTTGGCATAGGCTGCCTGTTAATTTTCTTAGCCTAAAATCACGTTCGTATACTGTATCGTAGATTTTCTGGTTTCCTTAAACCATGAACACGGATTTCTTAACAGAACATGCCTTGACATGATTGAGATGAGTTGATTAATTCCCCTAGCTGCCACTATGGGGTGCTCCATTTCAGTCTAAAAGACAAAGTACAGTACAGAGGCACAGAGAAAGAGTGTATGGAAAAGAAGTTTAAAAGAGCAGTGAGTGAAGTAGTGAGTGAGTGGAAATGTAATCAGTCACACATTCACCAAATCTCTTACAAACTTTAGGTGAGATAGGATATGACGTTGTGTTATGTCTATTGAAATATCTGTTTGTTTCCCTCCAGAAAACCAACCATGGACAGTGGGCACACAAACGACCATGCCACCAACAACAATAATGTAACCAGCAATACAAATGAACCGACCTTGGACACAGAAAACATGGAGGACACTGTGGAATTCAGAATCATGATGAGCTATGCACAGAGGAGACGTCCCGGAGACACTAGGTCATCCACGCGCCCAGGTGCACCAAAGGAAGACGCAGATGCAAATGGCACATCTTCTCCTAGGACTCCCTCAACAACAAAAAAAGTGAACGAAAAGAAGAAAAGGAAGAACCGACTATTGAAGTTTTTCAGCTGTGTCCGACACCAGGGAGAAGAGGAAGAGGGAGGGAAGGAAAATGAGAGACAACCACAGAGTCATATCATGTGCAGATCTCTGGAGGATGGTGAGTCAAAGGCTGACTATCAGGTCCATATATATTTTGCAAGTGAAGCACATAAGCTTGTTCTTCTGTCACTCATTTGGCATGTTCTGGCTGAATTTGCTCCTCTTGAAGTTTTAAAAAAACAAACATTTTCACTCATGATTATGAAGATCACAACCACTGAATCACAATTTGTATAAATGAATCGAGCACAAATCTAATTTACCCAGGACATCTTTGACCTCACCTTAGCCAGTGTTTTCACGTGATTGCACAGTCGTACTCGGGAAAAGCTGCGGTTGCAGTTATGACTCATATGGCACAGGCGTGACACATTTTCTGGATTATCTGCCAGTATAACTCATGACTCTTGCCACTGTAATAAGAGATCCTCCTTGGGCTGTTGTGTGCTGTTTGAGGGAGGAAAGCCCCAACATGATACAGCCCTGTTGTTGTTGTTGTTGTTGTTGTTGTTGTTGTTGTGGGGCAGCCTTGTTATTGTGATACTGTGTAAGTGTGTTGAGTATTTGTGTGTTTGAAGTCATATCTCGTTCTTTTTCTCTGTTTGTGTGGTTGGTTGTTTTGTTTATTTCTAGGTGGAAAGACGGAAGGGGAGCAGTTGGACGAGGTAGCTAGCAGACTGACTAAGATAGCTGATGGAGTCCCGTTCATTCCTCCAGATATTGAGCCTGACGGAGAAGAAGGTAGGTTCTTTCTTTCTTTTTCTTTCTTTCTTTATTTTTCTTTCTTTCTTTCTTTCTTTCTTTCTTTCTTTCTGTCTTTTTGACTTCCATGTTTCTTTCTGTCCATATCTTTTTTCAGTTTTTTATGGTATGGTTCAACAGACAAATGAAAAATCTCTCTAAATGTTTTTTCTTTCTATTATGTCATGTCAAACATTACTAGACCACACTGCACATTGTGGCATTTCAAACCTATGTTCCATTTCCAAACTCTTTGAATTGAGTTGTGTTTCATTTATTTAGAGTGGGACCCACATTTTTTTCCTAGGACCCAGGCTCATTAAAGTAGTCTCCTAGCATAGAGGCCTGTGGCCCCCTTAGGATGCTGAGCCATAGTTTAGGAAAAGGTGCTGTAACCCTGTCCTTGTCTGTGCTGTCTAGATGAGGTGGAGAGGCTGGTCGGTTTGCTGCTCAGAGAAGATGGAGACAGATTGAACGAGAAGGTAGGAAGTCTGCACTTCATAAATGGTAGTATTGAGTTTCTCTGTAATGTCCCTTACATTTTATCCTGAGGGCAATGCTATGCACAGGAGAACTAAGCACAATTCACAATCAACAGTGATGTCCTTGTCAACCATGTTTTTGGGTGATTCAACTTCCGTCTGATATTTAGATGGGGTAAACAAAAGTAATGATCTATTTTCTTGATTGCTAAATGTATTATTATTACTGAAATTGAAAGAAGGTTCATTACACTACTCATTATTGGGAAAAGTGATACTTTAATATTTTCTGGGTAACATGTTACCACACAACACTGCCCATACTATGGGTTGTTAACTAGCTATGTGACTTACTAGCACATTTTTAAATGGTGTTGTGTAATACTATGGTTTGTCCACTACATGTCGCCATTACCTCATAATGTCAAACTGACTACCTGCCAGAGAGAAAGGTTCAACAAATCATTAAAATAAAGAAATTATCTTCTTTTTTGTCCTCTTGTCTTTGTCAGCTGTTGAAACACAAACCTCTAGTCACAGAGCTGTTCTGTAACTACAGTTTCTTTGAGAGGCTAATCTCAGGCTTCCTTGACAAGATGGGCTTCACGACCTTTGACCCAGAAGCTCTGGGGTCAGAGGGGTCACCCAAGACCCAGATTGCCCTCACCTGCGAGGTAATAATAACTTTCTAATGTAATGTAATAATGTACTGATATTTTGACCATCCAAGATCAAAACGAGAGGTGTAAAAGATATTGCCCAAAATTCGTAGTACAGTCGTAGTACTTGTTTAACCAGTCATGTAAAAATGATACATGCTTAAATTTGAAATTTGTTCATAAAAATGACCTGCTAGAAAAACAAGTTCACTGGTAGACGTACGTACCCTTGAAGAAATGATAATAGAACCAGTTCTTGTTTACGTACTGTAAGTCCCAAGTGTTTTGACAGGCCCAAACAAGACATTCAAATCAGATGTTGCCCAAAATAAGCCACGTACTGTATGAACATAGACGCTGTCAAATAATGGTTATAGTAACTGCACTTTATATCATGGAAAAGCCATGGAATATAGACCGCAAAATGTGTAGGAACCTAGGGATGTGCCGAGACATTGTCCATTTGTTAGCCCGCTGTACACCGTACACAATTCTCTTCTCCGTCAGGTCACCAGTCGCCTGTCTGCAGTGGGCACCCACCCTATGAGCCGACTGCTGGGGTTCGGAGCCAGATACCTACAGGAACACTACTCTACCTGGGCAACACAGCAGGGCGGATATGTATGTACTTTATAATATACAGACACCATTTGATATTACCATTTCCAAATGATTAACCCTTATATAGGGGTCATATATGCTACCTGAGAAATATATTTTTAAACTTTTTTTTGTTTAATTAATTAAAAACAATTTTTTTTTCTTTGTTTCTCTTCCTCTACGGCAGGAGGAAGCTTTTGAAAATGAGGATGATGAAGAAGTCCATTGAGCAGAAGAGGTTTTCCCAATTTGCCAGTAACACTGAGCCCTTAACCTAGGCCAGTAATGATCACTCAGCCTCAGCCCACCACACGATCATGTGGCCACGCATTGCTGTTCGTAGATTTGACTAATAAACTAATATGCACTCGGCTGTCCAACAGTGGCAAGGAGCCAAATCTGCACCACTCTTGCAGTGTTTTGACTGGTGGCTTGGGTTCCGTTGCTGTGTCATGCTGAGAATGCTAGATAAATTGGATGAGAAACCGTGGTCACTTGTCCAGTGGATCACTCAACAGCTGGCTTTATACATGTTTTTGAAATGTACGGTCTGGTTGAGAATGTATCAAGTAGCTAATTGTTAGTGTTTGTTTTGAGTTTTGATCCTAGAAAGAAGTTTGACTCAGGGACCAACGTCTGTCTTCATCTGCAAGATTAATTTTATTTTTCATTTCATGCATTAATGAACGTGTCGCATTAATCAACATATTTCCATTATGTTTTATACTTGAAAATACTTTTCCTGGTTGATATCATTCAGGGACTACAGAAATTCTTAGTTAAATAACTTTATAAAATCTGACAATACACTATAACATCTCTATGTAAACTAATGGTGGTGATATGTACGATGCAAGAGATTAAAACTGTGTTGCAAGCTATCGCTGCTTCCAAAGGGATCAAATGAGCCAAATATCAAAGCTGAATATATTTTTGAGTAATAAAATAAGTTTTTGTACATGTTATTGCTGGTGGTGTGTTTTATGGCATTACTGCTGATTAAACTATTTTATAATGATTTCAAAACATTATCCTGAACAAGATGCCTAGTACGGTTTGTGAATTTTACATGTTGAATAATGTTGAATAAAAAAATAAAAAAAACACTTACACGGCATTAACAGTGATTTAGTGAATCTCTTTTCTGAATGTTTAATACGGTCCAGTGGATGTAGTGAGGCGAGGACCCAGGTGCAGGACAGCAGGTAGGTCGATTATCAGAATTTTATTAAAGCAGGTTGCAGGATACACGGAGAAGCTAGGACTACACTCTCACACAGAGAGTCACAAACATAATTGCATGAGACATGGAGAAGCTCGGACTATAAATCTCCCACAGAGAGTAGCCGGCATAACAAGACACTAGGAGTACATACCCACAGGAAAGACATCTAGAATACACAAGAACGCTCAATGACACGCACCGACAGAAAACACATCTTGAAAGTACACCCTACCGAAGACGATGAACTGACAAAGACTAACTGGGGAGACAAGACAGATGATACACGAGGTGATTACAAATGACACACAGCTGGGCAGAACTAAAGCAAACAGAACAGGGAACCTAATACACATAGAAATGCAAAACCTAGATAACTGAACAGACAACATCAAAACAAGATACAACCAGGAAGCACAGGGGTGAAAACACAGAGACAAAGATAACCAAGGATAATCAGAATAACTAAAAGCCACGCAGGGCACAATCATGAGAATAACAGAATTAAGCAAAACCAAAACAAAACAGGAAAACTAAACGCCACGCAGGGCAAAACCATGACAAATTGTTGCTTTTAGTTAATGTTCAGTCACATTTAGTGTTCCATATTATAGGTTTATCCTTAGAGTTTTACATTAATTTAACAGCTCACAATATGTTCACTCTCTGACCTCTGACCTCAGAATTGATAGATCACATCTTAGTGGGGCCTGGTCTTTAATGTGGAATACCACTGAATCCCAGCTGTGCAATATGTTTATTAGTGGATGTGTGTTCTCATATTATGTAGTATGTTGGTATATCAGTGTTCACATTCATCTGTTTATGTTTGTTATATTGTTTGTAGTAATAGCCTAGTATGGATGCTGGCATATGTTTTAGTACATATTTGGTATATGATACCATTTGGTTTCATGACTGATGAATGAGGGAGCCAAGCTGAAAATCCCAATGAAATGACATACCTGCGCTTTCAGACTCAACTCTGGAGCATCTAGTGTAGGTGGGTAGTGATCCAATAGATTCATGACAGCGAAGTCTGATGTCTTCTACAGTAACCGTTTGCAGGTTAGTACATCCTTCTTTTAACATCTGACCTGTTATTTTATGTGAATGTTGGGTTTATGACACAAGTGGTTATATCCCATCCTGTGTGTTGGTAAATTTAGATAGTGAACATTGAGGAAGACTCAAAACTGTGATGTCATCGAGATGTAAAATCAGGAGCTAGCTTACTCCGTAGATGTTGAAATGGAAGATTGAAATTGAAGACCCACAAACATTTGTTTTACTTCAATGAGCTTTATAGTCGTATTATAGGTTATGTGGTAGAAACATAGCCGTAGCCCCAGAAAATCCTTCTGTGGACTCTCTATCTCTAAAGGTTATGTTAAATGGTGATGCACTTAAGCTAGCTTTCAATACGTCCACTCAAAGTTAACAGGGAACATTGAAAGTGCTTCGTTTTCATGGTCTTATCTAATGTTTTATATGCAAAACCAAGGTAACTGGAACTTCAGTGTTCAGATAAATGTAGTGAATATTTCCTTTTCCTGGTGTAAAAAGTCCCCTAAAATGAAATACAAGCTCCTCAACACTGTATTTAAGTAGGTCTACAGTACCTGTAGGCTACTTGAGTAAATATACTTAGTTACTGTCCACCCCTGGGGATAACCTATTCCCATCTACACCTCAAATCTGTTCTGTTCCTCTATCTGTGGCTTCTCTACAGTCTAAGGCTCTAATCCTCGGGTCATTCGTTGAAATGAAATCCAACCCGTTCCCCCGCACACCTCGTACTGCCCTACCTGCTTACACACAACACGGAGACGCGCCGAGGAGACATCAGTCCGTCGCTCTGTCATTACGCGTCACCCTTCACCACGACGAGATCAACGTAAGAGGTGAATTGACGTCTTGTGCCCGAACTCACATTTTAACATCGGCGCTGTCTTGTCTCACTGAAGCTGGACTTTTCCAGGTAGGCTCTTTACGCGGTGCCGCGTCTCCCTCCGTCGGTGTGCTACAGTGCGCAGCGTGTGCGTAATGTTTAACGCCATGCACCCGGGTCGGAAATACTCCCCGACGCGTTTCACCGCGGTCGACCCGCCGTTAGCCGTGCAGGTCATCGTTAATAAATCATCGATTTTGAGGGGGGGGGATATCTCCGAGGAAAGCACCGTGCTGAATGAAACTCTGAAGGAAATGTTGCCGCCGGCGAGGGTCAAGACGCGCGTCTCCAAGAGCGCAGCGGTGAAGGTTGTCAGGCGGCACCCGTCTCCTCAGCCCCCGAGTCTTGAGAGCCTTGAGGCGGCCTGGAGCGACACCGGACACTCCGCGACAAAAGCAGAAAGACCGTCGGAGCTCTTACCGGCCCCGACCCAGAAGCAATCCGAACCGGGAGCGAGTCCCACGGAGAACGGGATGAACGGTCACGGAGGACCGCCGCGGAGCAGGAAGCGAGGGTTTAGACCCCCCGATGTGAGGACCATCTTCTCCCCCAGTAAGAAGGACCCCCGAGTGAGAGAGGAGAAGGGGGAGGGACACACCTTCGGGCCCGGCGCGGCGTGGACGTGGTGTGACGCGTGCTGCGAGTACATCCTCCACGACGGTTTGACTTGTACAGGTGAGGCGTGTGCGTGTGGGATTTAATTACTTCGCCAAGTAACACGAAAGTATCATAATATTCCTGCTTTGAGACCTTATAAGCACCTTGGTTCAGTAGGATGAATCCAGGGATGTAAAAAGCGCAAAGGTTTGTGAGCTGCCCAGTGGCCACCAGTAAATTGATGTTGTACTGGACAGCTCCCGATTATTCAGTGCGTATCTGAGCGGCTATGGGGCACAGTGTTGGTGAAATATAGTATTTATTATATACAGTAAGTCACAATTAGCCAAAGGGCCTACATTGGTTTTGGAGATGACCACCAGCGGACATTTGGTTTGACTTTGTTATGGACTATTGAGGAAAGTAAGCTTCATTGTGCATATTTTGAGTTTGGAAACCCTCTGAAAAAAAGAGGCTCTAACTGCTTTCATGAGACAGGATGTCACTTGTTAACAGGCACAGTGAAGCATGCGCTTTTGACAGCATAAATAGTTAGGGCTTGGTATCACAACATAGCACAGCACACACACGTACACACACACACACACACAACTGGTATGCAGTTGGGTATGCAGCCGAACTGGTTTCAGAGAAGAACAGTCTCTTTCAACCTTCCTTCTCGGTACACCTCTAGGCAAGAGTTCCTCAACAATAGAAATGTGACCGATAGAAAAGACACTTCCTGATGCATCATGGTGATCGACATGCCTAACAAGGATGACTTGGAACATCTGATGATGTAATGGGATTGAGCTTTCACCTGGAATGTTAAATCAAATGTCACCCATGCAAATGAGCTTTCATTAGTCTCATTAGTCTACTCACACTATCATTCACCCTTAATGCTCTCGACAAATGACTTCCAAAACGGTGGGTTAGAATCGGAACAGCCATTCTATCTATCTAATATTCATTCTATCTATTCGAGTTCTGCATCGCTACAAACATATTGTTGTGCCAACACCCTCTCAAGGCATCTCACTCATAGTTGCATAAACACATACATACAGTACCTGAGGCATGTTTATTTTTAGAGCACTGATTTCTCGTTGACGGGGTATGTTACAGTAATATATATCAAAAGAATGTCTTTGTCATATTTAGATACAGTATGAAGTTGTGATACAGTATGTTATACAGTACAGTTATACAGTATGAAGTGAACACGCTTAGAAAAGGTGAACAAATAAACAGGTTAAATGACAGAGATGTCAAACCCAAGAAGTAGCCTCAACAACCCAACAGGAGGATGTGGTTGAGATCATCGAGGTCGACTTGCTAGATGAATAAGCAGAAGGAGAACCCACAGATAAACCACGAGGGACGTCTCACAGCGAGAACATTGGAGGACACACAAGACACCGTGCCCTGAAGCAACAGATCATCTAAAGGACAAATTACCTAACATGGACGTGATCCATGTTAGGTATGTAGATATGTACACACACAGCTTGTAAGGGTGAGACGTTTTCAGACACAGAAGACGCAGAGACGTCATGGAAGATTTCTCTTTCTTTTGTTTTGTTTTTTTGTTTTTGTTTTTTTAGTATATCAGCCCGCTTCAAAGAAACCATGTCAGATTGAAGATCTCTGAAGACTACTGTGCATTGTATTTCTCATCTGTAATGACTGCAGAAAAATGAAACTAAGTTGTGTAACAACTGAGGTAATATTCTCTGTCCTGATTAACATTTATTATTGTGTGTATTGTTCATCTTTAAGTACTGGTCCGAAGTCTTGTTTAGACTAAGTCTCTCACCAGAGCAAGTTATCTCACTGTATTACCCCGGCAAAATGATTTCCTCGCAAAACCTTCAAATCCTTAAGAACCTTAGTGTCACCACAACACATAAACAGAACACTGGTATGTGAAAACCTAAAATAGTAAGACTGTCGTGGAACACAGAGGGAGGTAATAACGGTTTCTTACCCTTCAACCTCTATGAAGGATGGAGACAGAATAATAAGATATAAAATAAACAATAAATAAATTAGGTTCAGCCTCTATTTAAGGTCAGTGTTAGCCAGTGACCTAAATCCACGGACAGGAGGGCAAAGGGTAATAGATTGAGTTTCATCACCTAGGCACAAATTCACAACACCACCTAAATGAGACTGACTGTAAAAGCAAAGTATCCTGTTACTTAGCCTGCTGCTACGTACCCATTTAACAGAGGGATAAGACTGGCCAAACTTCCTCGTAATGGTAACAGACAATGCACAATGGGCTCTGTGTTGCCTGTGTCATTTTTACTAGCAGTGATGATGGAGGATCATTTTGT
>OMKK01033527.1:0-11590 GCA_900302305.1 Polymixia japonica | reverse complement strand
ATATCCCTCTCTCTTCAAACATCAAACGAAAGCAATGATCACTGCATGCTCTCTTCTAGGCCGCTCTTCAAGTGACAGGCTGAAACTGACTCAGCTCCCTGTGACAAGCCCTTGTCTGACCAGGACAGTAGAGCAACAGTGTTAGAGGTGCATTCTGCAATCTGTAGTCGTGTTTCATTCATCCTCCTTACACCATAGTTCCAATTTCCAATTCTAAATGCATCCAGGCTGAATACACACACACACACACACACACACACACACACACACACACACACACACACATATTACTTGTCTGACATACCTTTGTGTCAGCCCAGTACATCATTAGGAAGTAGGATTTACTAATTACTCACTGACTCTGGGAGCCTAGATTTGTCTCTAGGCAGAGAAATATCTTTTTTTCATGTGGTGGTCTTGAGTTGTTGCATTTTCATTTTAAGTAATGTGACATGCCACTGAGCTGTTTTTCTGCTTTCCATATTGTGTTGTGATGGATGAGGTGACAGTTTTCACCCATCTTAAATTCTTTGATGTGAGATAATGGAAATGGATCAGTAACGGGTCAGATGAAGGGCTGGATAAGGAAATGTGAAGAGAAGAGTCTGCACACGCTGAGTGGGTGGAAATGAATTTGTTCTCCCATGAGCTGCTGGTTGCCCACACACACCTGGGGAGCGAGCAGTCACATAATACACTTTACTGTTGTGAACTGAGTTAATGCAAGAATGACACTCCATTGTAATGTAACTTTGTTTTTCTCTGTGCTCTGTGGACAGCAAGCATTTATTAGTGCTGAAATAGAGGAGATAAAGGTACTGAGAAGACCTTTGTAAAGTCTGACATTAAAGAACAACTACATTTTTTTATGTTCTCACTTTTTGGCTGGTAATTAACCTTCCTTGTAAAGATCAAGCTATAAACAAGAAAATAATGGTGACTCAAACTATTCATTTCTGGGATTTCAGTCTGTTTAGTCATTCAATTCCAGAGGTTTTAGTACATTTTGTGTTATCAAGGTCTTTCTGCTACAGGAGGCTGCTGTTAATGGTACAACTTCTGAAGGGACAGAGCTCCCAGGCTATTTACATAAAGTAGAGAGAAATGTCTTAAATAACAGGGACTATGTTCCACCAGCTTCAACACTGTGCGCTACAGCATCAGTGCCCCTGGTGTCTCTTGGTTAAAAAAAACAGACAGTGTCTGAACAACACTTCTAACTATGGTTAAACACTAGGATAGATATGCCTAAATATGCAGCATTTATTTAACAAGTTCTGCACTTTCCGTTCCTCTTGTTTCCTCCCTTTTCCTTTCCTTTCCTTTCCTTTCCTTTCCTTTCCTTTCCTTTCCTTTCCTTTCCTTTCCTTTCCTTTCCTTTCCTCTTGTTTTGTCTCCTTTCCTCTTTCCTTTTCTTTCCTTTCCTCTTGTTTTGTCTCCTTTCCTCTTTCCTTCCCTTTCCTTTCCTCTTGTTTTGTCTCCTTTCCTTTTCCTTTCCCTTCCCTTTCTCCCCTTCTCTCTAGGGGTCTTTCCGTGGTGCCCTTTCTCCTGCCCCCCAGAAAGCTACTGCAGCTTCCCCTCGTAAGCGCGGGACTGAGAATGCCGTGGTGCATTTCTTCAGAACGATCGTGAGTAGCCACTGTGTCCTTCCTCCATAATGTTCCCTCTATGTTTACCTCTTTGCTCTTCCTCTTGCCTGATGTCTCACTAACTGTCTATGTCAAAACGTCTCTTACCTTCTGTGATTAACTCCTTCTCAGGTGTCCCCTGCCCCTCCCAAGTCTAGGGTGAGTCCACCTCATCTTGTTGATTTTTGCATTAGTAAGAAATGGTTATAGGCACATATGTTTTTCATAATTGCTACAAATCATGCAAAGTTTGACAGATTTAGTCCTTTCAGGAACAAAAATGCACCAGATATTTGTTTCTTTTCTGTGTAGTCTTTCTGTGTATCTTTGGCTTTGTCTTCATACTGTGCTGAACATCACTGAACTTGTGCTCTTTCCGACGCGAGCGTCTGCCTTGCACCTCTCCGCCCCACATCTGCCCCACATCTGCCCTACATCTGCCCCTCTCCCTGCACCTGCTCCTGCCCCCGTGTCCCCGTGGTTCTTCCCTGGACGGACCCTCCTACCTGCCTCCTCTCCTCCCCGTCCTGCCTTTGCTCTGAGTAAGCCCCACATTTATAGCTGTCCCTTCTCCCTTCGTCCCCTTTCCCTGTCTCTGTCTCTTACATGTCCAGTGGAGAGGACTAGCAGCCAAGATAGGTCTGGTAGGTGGTTCAAAAACCGCAAAAAAACCACAGAGGTGTCATGCCCACTGAAACTGAGGGGGCGCTCGCTCCACAAGTCCAGTATCCTAAGATTTCACCAGAGAAGGAAATATTAAAACAAGGCCTTCAGTGCCCCCTCAAATAACTCGAGTGCATGACATCTTTGACTGGAGATGAATAGCTCATCTTCATTTTCCATTTAGCTTCCATCCAAACTATAGACTATGTAATCCACGCATATAAAATTATAACGCCGTCATTTCCCTTAAATTTCAGCCCATCTTCAAATATTTCATCCCCATTTTGTAGCTTGGCAGCCTGTGTTACCTGTGTCCACATATTGTATCTTCATGGTGGTCATTTCGTCTTTTCATTATATGTTTTGTAAAGTAAGTTCCTCTATCCTCCATCTCCGGTTGCCTGCGGCTCATTCTGGCAATGTTATTAGTGCTTAAATTAGGGAGTTCTTACTGTTTGTGGAGGCGTGGGCGTCCTTCGTGGACAGCAGAAGGGTGAGGGTGGATGGGGGTAAAGTTGAGATGGGTCAGGAAAGGGATGATCCTCTGGGTCCTTCTCTGAGGTAAGAAATCACAACAATAACATTTACTTACCCCTCACTCCGTCTAATTTGTTCTCATACATGTTTGAGTGGACTTATGGTTTAATAACTCCCACTGTTAGAAGGATTTACATAAAATCTTCTTGTAGAAGTAGGATAAGATCAGAGCCTTCCGAGATTACTAATTAGATCTATTGTTCAGTTTGTTCCAGGACTTGGGTTTGTATTGAGCAGATTTGAACTATGATTCCTGAGCACACTGTGGGGAGAGGTGGCCTCATGCTCTGTAGTCCCTTTCCCCTTCCCAAATGTATCTCTCCTCCTGGAATGGGAATTCATTTGACCCTTGGGCAGGTCAACCTCCTCTTAATCCTGTCCAAACATCTCCTTTTATGGGCTGACCCCATTTCTGCCTCTTTCCCAGGGAGACCAGAAGTCACAGTCCACTAAGGGCAAGAAGGGCAGCGCAGGGGATGGCAAAGGCACCCTGACCAAGATCTTCAAAATGGTAAAACAGCAAATTCCCAATCAAACTCTTTCCAAGTTGTTTCTTAGTGCTCTCCCTCTACTTTGTCTTTACTTACTCTGTATAATACGCACTACTTCCTTGTTCTTGAAAGTCAATTTGATTAGGAAGTATTTCCTCTAAACCCCTGTTCTCGCTCCTCTTTCTTGCCCCAGTGATGATATCACATGCAGAGTGAGTAACTGATATGTGATGGATACCTGTTTTACTCACCACATTCATTCAACATGCTTAGAAGACTAATCCTATTACCATCGCACCAGCAGCAGAATAATCAGAGACTTCATAGAGAAGGCCTATTGCAGCGCATGCTACAAGCTTTATGCATTAATAGAGCATATGTAACGCTGAAGGTAGAAGACCCAGGAGGCCTCTGATATGGATCCAATAGGCTATGCTAACATATGGTAATTACTTTAAGGAGGATGGAGTGGTTGCACATACACTATGGGGGTTATTAATCTGTTACAGAAAGAACAATGTGTTATGCTATGGCAGAAGGCAATTTCTCATACATTAATGTATCATCTAATGGGTGTTTCAAGGGCTATGCCTCGGGTAATAGGAGAAGAATGAGCACAGTTATTTTGATGCCAGTTCATCACTTTAACCCATTTTAGTTTTATGCTTTTTAAAATGAATGGATTAAAAAGAGACCACGAATGGGTTAGTAAGAGTACTTCTTTGTGCCAGGACGTCCCACATCTTTCCTGCCAGCTTGTGCTGGATCAGTAGCTACACTATTGTAGGACCTCTGCAAAACAAACAGCTTATTGAAATTTGAATTGGCCTTTATTCACTGAAAAAGTGTCAGGAATTTTAACTTTGTGTTGTTGGGGATTTCCAACAGGACATATTTACATTAACTTTAGTTAAGTTCAAATAAGGAATTGGGCAAAACCCAAAAAGGCATTAGACTCAACACTTTAAAATATTAGATATTCAGTATGTCATTAATGCATGAACAATGATACAACATGACTCAACACATCTAGTAGGACTTACAAGATGACATCCCTGCTAAATAAAGAGATGGAAACAGTCTTGCTGCAGATCAGAGGCGCATTGACACCACAAAGACATGGTTGATATTTCAGCTGTACAGTGCGCCTTCCTCAAAAATCGTGATTGTGTGTGTGTGTGTGTGTGTGTGTATGTTATGCAGGTGTGCGCATGTGTGCATCTTCATTAGTTGAAGTACCTCTCCAGTGCCTCACCTATTAGGGTTGTTCACTGTAATACAGTCACTACCTCAAAGCTACTAACTCCAGGCTCACAGTATAACTAGCTGGACCGAGGCTGTTGGGTTTCCAGGCCACTGAACCTGTCACTGCAACCGTGTCAAATTCACAAAAGTCTTTGGCTGAGCAATTTTGCTCACACTTGTTTCAAGCTCCCACTTTCCAATGTCTCCACCATCCTGACCATATTCACTGTCACTAGCAGAATATAGCTTCCTCTCTCTCTCTGTCACTCTCTCTCTTTTTCTCTACATCCCTCTTCATCTCTCTGCCAGTATTTGGCTTTCCATTTTAGAAGTGAAACTCCTTCTTTGTTGATGTGTCTCATGAAGGAGTGGTGTCTGCCAGGCTCGACCACTTCCCCCTGTCAGGTTCTTTTAATTAACCAGCCTGGCTAAACTTTAGATGAATTGGTTTAGCAATTAGGAGAAGACAAATTC
This sequence comes from Polymixia japonica, assembly GCA_900302305.1. Taxonomy (NCBI): domain Eukaryota; kingdom Metazoa; phylum Chordata; class Actinopteri; order Polymixiiformes; family Polymixiidae; genus Polymixia; species Polymixia japonica. The sequence goes on along the minus strand of OMKK01033527.1, from coordinate 6,552 downwards.
CTATTTCCTCAGGGCCACATCGTCATCTATTGTGGTTAAATTGTTGTTACTAAGGCAGGAGAGAGTAAACCGCTCTAGAGATAAACAAACTTCTGTACCACTTGTTTGAAATCCCTCTGGCATGACTAATTAGCATTGAATTAGAGCCATCACCCCCATCACTTTCCAGCCTTCCTCACATAATCACGTATCACAGTCCAAATGGAAATGAGCGCAAGGCCCTTTCTAAGTCTTTTTGATGTACTTCACACTTAGTGTCAATCTGTTTTGTGATTTCCATCTTGGATTTGAATTACAGAATTCTAGCTGTGTATTAATTAAGTTGTTTTTCTTGCCGGGCAGATAATGAATTGCATCTCAAATAGCTGGAAGAAAGACTTCTTCCTCAGCCTTCTGTTATGAAGCAGTCAAAGGCTTTGCACAATATGGATAATTTCCCCCAAAGATTTGTCTCAATTAATCTTTGTGCCATTCAAAATCCTCAAAACCCTTCCTACTTTTTGATTCAAATGAGCACATGAGAGGAATAGTACAATTTATTCTTGGCAGCAGGTAGTTTTATGGTAAATAATGTAATCTGTACATAGCTTTCTCAGACAAAACATGTGAATGGAATCCAAGATATTATGCTACTGACAGAATGGTTGAAAATTCACCGTGTAAAAACATTTGCAGTGCCTGCAAAGCAATATGTAAGAAATACGTATGTATTGTCCGTGGCCTACAGAAGTGCATTCCCATCTCATATCCATTCGTCCAGTTGAATGATCTCTCTCGGCTACCTCATGGGTGCATACGCTGGGACTGAACTTTTACAAAACATATAAGCTGCATAATTGTAGCTAAAAAACAGGAACAATAAATAACGGGATCCACCAACAATCTGTTACATGCCTGTAAATAGCACACAAGCTTACTAACCAGCTCATTTCTCATGTGCTCAACACAACTTCACCAGATGCCATTTCTCATGTATTCATCAGATATTTCTTGTCTCTTATACAGGGAAGCAGAAGTGCTTCTCCAGCTAAACGCTGAAGTCCCTCTCTCAACCCCTTCCAACAGCACGAGGGCAGACGTCAAGAACAAGGGACTGAAGTGGGAAAAGGAGGAAGAAGAGGAGGAAATCTTGCCCCCCCCAAAAAACCTCCCCTCCCCCCTGCATCTCTGATAACAGTCTAATGTATGCTATAACTCCAGTGACTCCACCCCGTCCCGCCTTTCCCTGCCCCCCATTCGGCTGGTAGATAGCGACACAATCTGTGCCCCCGTCCTCCCCGCCGCCATGCCATGCGTTGTGCTGAGTCTCCGAGTCTGTGCAGTCATCATCCACGTGAACCATTTGCTGAAAGTGTTCCTGAACCCACTCACATGTGCAGCCTGTGTGACCCCCGTCGTGGCTCTCTACCTGTGCTTGAGTTTCTGTCTTTGTCTTCTAAATGTTCGCTAACCAGGGTGGCTAAACCGAATCCGACCCGGAGTATTTGAATGTTAGGGCCGGTGCAAGTCCGACTGACTTGACCGTTTATGCCGCTTGTTCGTGTGACAGACCGGGTGTGTTTCTGTTTTAGTGAAGAGCGGTTTTCTGTCCTGTCATACTTGTCTTTGTCATATCCTCAAACATATAGTTTTGCAATGAATCTAATTAATGTCTTATGAGGGCCATTTGGTCTTAATGTGTTTATTTTCACCTGCCTCGTGTCTCAGTTAAGTGTCTATTGTTAAATGTGATGTCATCTATGTTTGTCATTAGGGCCTATGGCTGGCTGTGAACCTCTGTGGTAAAAAATTGAATTCATTAACCTTTTAAACATATATTTGTTGCAATAGAATCCACTGAATTGCAATAAACCATGAATGATTTTGCCATTTCCGATGTTTCAGCTCTTTTTCAATCCATGAGATAATGACTTACTGTCACTAACTTTGTAGCAAATATGGAATTGGGAGTTCCCCATCCATGCATAACCAAATTCCTTCTGTAATGCACTGTTGCCTACCTTGAAAAGCAGTCTGACTGCTCTGAGTCCAGCCCTTATGTTGGTCCTGCCACGGCAACATGAAGTGGTACTTCCAGCATGACGACAGATTCAGACCCTTCCCCCATGGCTTTGTTTAGTCTAGGTCTGTAGTGCTTTTGTCTTAGAAGTGTCTTGCTTTATAGATATCTGCACATGCACAGCACACGAACTCCAATTCAAAACAACTAGCTCAACCAGTGCCATCTTCTCCTCACTACCAAAAACCAATGTGCTGTGTTTTGTTATTTATGTGGATATTCAAAACACACACAATTTCAAAAAGGTGCTCAATAACTAACCTTGTAAAGGACATGACAACAGAAGAAAGTTCTAGAGAATGTGCTTGCAAATTTTCTGATGAGAAGTTGATTAAAGAATAGCTTAGCACTACCACTTGTGCTGTACAAAACTCAATTTTTCAAGAGTTTTATGTTAAAAAGCGCGCATGTGTGATCTGTAGCATGCAACCCCCATACTCCTTGTGTGCCTGTGCTTGAGCCTGAGTGTTGTGTACCTGAGTGTGCATGTGTGTTTCTCTCTTTGTATGGGTCCTGTGAATGAATGTAAATTAAACTCAAGACCCTTATCATTGTACCTGTAATAAACATGACCAGCCACTTAACGTGAAACAAATAAAAATAAATGAATAAATAAATTTAAAATGATCAAACAAACTCCAATGTCTTGTGTTTTTGATGTGATAAAGAAGTGCCAGCAACACATCAGAAAGGAGATGGGGGTGATTTGGGTGATTCTCAGCATTATGCAAGTCATGGTGACGGTGGGGGTGAATATTTGATAGTCAATATTCAGGCCAAGCTTTGCAAGCTATTTGTGGCCTTTCAGAAAAGATGGAGCACTGTTCTAGCTCAAAAGTAATTGCTTTTACCCAGTAATTGCATCTTCATTTATCAAAAAGTACAAAGTGCAGGTATGGTATTGAAAATATGAAGTCGGGATGACTTGAATTCCAACTCAGTGCTTTACCCCAGATGAAGTGTAGATTACAAGCCCACAATCAAAATCAAAATTATACAATGCAAGTTGCAATTTGTAGAAAAAAACTATTTATTTTATTAAATACTTATCAACAATACAAAATACAAATTCCCCCCAACAGGAAAAAAAACAAAAAAGTCTGTACACTGGCTTAGCTTCATAACAAAAGAAACATAATGTTACAATTACATATTCACAACCAATGGTAGTCAATCAGAAAATATACGCAATCCTTGTACATTATTTACAAAATGCTCTGAAAATAAAAATGAAGTCTAAACAATGTGAAAGCAATATACATAAAACAACATAATATTGATATGTCCTATCAAACCCTGAAGCCCTCATGCAGCATCAAACAACAACAGTGTAAACACAGCCCACTGCTTTCATCACAGGCATGACTTCAGAAGAGGAGATGGACATCCTGCTACACCACTCAAGGCCAAGTAAAGCAGAATGTAAGACATTGTGGGATACATTTTACTGTGGTTCATTTTTAAAATGAAAAAGGTACAGTATAAATATGTAAAAGAACATATGACTTAAAAAACAAGTCTTTCTGGTAAACCACAAATTCAAAGTTTCCACTCTATGCCTGCTTACAGTGCTCCTGTATAGCCTGTTGGGCAGTAAGACTCACTGAGGGACAACTGTGACGAGACAAAGAGGTGGACTATCTGTCACACCTAGTCTGTATTAAGCCATCTATTTGTCACACATAGTCTGTATTAAGCCATCTATTTGTCACACCTAGTCTGTATTAAGCCATCTATCGATCCAACCCTCTTCGGAAATATTGATGAGAAGACAGTAGCTGAAAGCAGATCACAGTCATTAGGCACCGAGGGGGAACCGGAGACCCTGGTTTTACTGTTAATCTGCCAATGAGACAAAGCAGGGCACTGCTACTAAAAGCCCTGAATATACAACGGGACTAATGGACTGAAGTTCAGACAAAGCCCTAAGTCCTTTTCTGGCCAAATAACCTACATAAGAGAGGGAGGAATTTTGGCAAAGCTGTAGAAACTTTTGCTTATTCAAGCGAAGTGGTAACATGGACCAGTGCTTATTGTATTATCAGTATACAGTGCCTATTGTATCATCAGGTAGATGCAGAAAGTTCCTCCTGGGTACTAGAAGGGATAGCGGGAGCCTGGAGAGAGATATGCACTTCTGGCGCTTGTGGTTATGGGAAGACGTTGTGCCAGTCTCCAGGCGCCTCGGGGACGACTTCCAAGTCCAGCTCAGGCGTAACCTCTACCTGGGAACCCTGCTCTTCTTGGCTCAGTGTGACCTCCTGGATCTGACCTGGAAGGAGAGAGACAGATAAGAGAGGAGAGGAAGAGAGTTTGTGTGATGAGAACACAGTAAAATGCTCCCTTTTGATTTCGTAGCCCAGATTTACTAAGAAAGACACAAGTCGTTTACCACACACTAGACAAGTTCTGACTGATTTAATAGCATGTCTTATTTCAGAGTAAGGCTGGAAACACTCCACTCCTCCCTCTTTCTACATTTCTTTTCTCTTTTGTCAGTCCCCTTTTTTTATGAAAATACGACCAAGACTTTTTCATGACTTATGACAGGTGGGTAAACAAGTACAAAAAGGTACACAGATATGGAATGTGTCCATTGTAAATACGTGCCATACTTAATTAGACCGTTCAATAAACTGCAGACTGCAAACCCAGCAAGCTTTCCTATAGCGCTGGTCTACTATAACAACAAATGGGCTAAATCTTAAAAGTCCACCTCCCTCTGTCTGTCCTCTGCTCTCTTCAATTATAGGCCTTATTATGCACCGTAGTGTTGTAGAAAATCTAGCACATACAGTAACAATAACACAATTTCACTCTGAGAAGACACTTTTTCTAGACAGTGTGAAACAGCCCTTTTTGGTGTTGTAAATGAAAAGCACAAAATGTGGGCATCTCAATTCCTTAATATTTTAGACAAGCAAAATGCACGTGCACCTGATTAGTAAATCAGAGTCTGCCATTTTGAAAAGCACAGGAAGTCAAATGTGACGTGTGAAAAGAAAGTCAGAAAGCAGTGAAATTAAATGAGACCTGAGCAGAAAAAGCAACTTATTTTAATAACCAATTTTTACTTTTGGAGCATGCCTACACTAATGAGTTCGTGACAGCAGATCATCAACGTAGGCTATTCCTGGTATTCCCACTGGTGCCAGCTTTTTTTTTTTTAAAGTTAGTCCAAGAAGTCTTTTATACAAACTACAGTGAAACCATAGAGACACTATGTTTGTATGTTTGTTTTATGTAGCACTGTTCTATAAGTAATTATGCACGTATTGATATCAAGCGTCAAGAGTAATAACTACTTATAATCAGGGTAATCAGTAGTCAGGACGACAGTTCATGAACTAAAATCAATTCAGGGCTGTTGAAGTGGTACATTTTCTGCCCAAGTGAAATATCACCATAGTAGCAGCCTCAGCAGACATCTTATTGAGTTTCACACCCCTCAAGGAGCCTCGTCTGTCATTCTATTGCTGCTGTCTGAACCTGATAGCAAAACATTCTCAAATTCTATTATGGACACTGTTTGGAGAATTTGCCTGAATCCTAATTTAAATGATGGTTGGGTGACAGCAGAGGAAAACTTTTTAACAACATAATATCTACTAACCACAAAAAATACAGCCCGATTATACCATACATATTAAAACATAGTAAGTTTGAATTGGCAGAAATGCAATGGGTAGAATGTGAAGGAAATACTAACAATAAGTGTTTCAGCCTGTAAACTTGTGTGTGTAAACCTATAGGCAGAGGAAATACACATCCAACTGAAAACAGAATGGCGTCCCAAGATATTTTACAACATTAACAAGGCTGCATTAACAAATTTGGTTTTCTCCAAATTAATTTTGCTTTTGATAGCAATTTCATGTGTAATTAGAAAAACCTATAATTAATCAATGAATAAAATGCCCAGTGTAATAAATCAATTAATAAATTGCCCTGTGCAAATACTGCCATTGATACTAGCATTATTTTAAAATCTATGAGCAAACTTTTACCTACAAGTAACCTACAAGACCACATGGGTTTGAGAAAGTTTGTTGTTTAGTAATGTAAAATCAAATCAAATTATGAAAAACTGCAGTGAATTTGACTTCCTATTTAGATCAAATCAAATGTACTTTGGTTGAGAAAGTAAAATGAGTGTGTACAGGCCTCTTGGGGTCCTGGTCTAATCCTAGCAAATCTGGAAGAGGGGATTTTTGGATTGAATGAGCAGGAAGTTGTGTATGTGTGTGTACGTGCACATGTTGTGAGTGTGTTGCCGACAGAGCATCCACATTATAGGACTCATCCTTAAAACATAATGGGAAGCCTCCTCAAGTGGAAGGGAACACGCTCTAAAGTTGAGAAGGAGCGCTTCTTCCTCTCAACGCTGTAAGCGCCCCAAGGTCACCTCTTAATTATAGATTTGATCTTCCTTATATATAAAAAGGGTTTGTTCCATATTAGAGAGGAACTGATGTGTAGTGGTCATGAGAGAG
>OMKK01033523.1:0-11364 GCA_900302305.1 Polymixia japonica | reverse complement strand
TAGAAGAGGTTTTGAGAGCAGTTGAAACGACATCTATCGATAATGAGTGGGAGAAAGAAATGCAAAAAATACAAGGCTTTGTTTGTGAATGCGAGCAGAGACGGAAAGAACTCAAAACAACAGGCGTCGTGCAGCAACAGATGAGGGATGGGGAGTGGTCAATGTAAATGAGCAGCTATTGTTCACACCCCCAATACCTGGCTGGCCCCAGAGGTGAAAAGTGGTCCAACTTTGAGAGGGGATTTCTCAGCATGTTGACTTAAGGCATAAGAACATTGAAATACGCATAACTTCCTCAATTCATTTCAGATTTCAATGTGTGGCACATCATCTGAAAGCTTTGAATCTGGACTTTCATAATCAATAAAAAAGTGAAAAATGACCTCGGCCGACTTTGTACTCAAATTACCAGACCCTGTCACATATTAGGGTATGATCTAGGCCACGCCATTGCGCCATGGGTAGGGATGCCCCCCGAAACCCGGTTCTAAATGGGAACCGGTTCTAAATTAGTTAGCAATCTCTCGGTGCCTGTCTTTGCATGAGGGGCAGGGCTGTGCTCTTACACATACTCACACACCAACTTGGACACAGTACAGCATGAGAGGTGTTCACATGCACACAGACTTTCTCCTTATCATGGTGGAGAGAGCTAAATGTTTGAAAGTGTGGTTACATTTTACTCAAGTTGATGATGACAACGCTCTTCACAAGTGTAATAAAATCCTTACCAGTAAGGGAGGCAATACAAGCAATTAATATAAATCTGCAGAACTGCACAGTTTTTGACTGCTTTGCTTGCAGTCCTCCATCTCTTGTGGTCCCAACCTTCACCCTTGTACACAGCAGGTATGCCGTACCAGAGCCGTAGTTCACTAGGTTAATAACAAATTATTATGAATAGGCTAATGAATGAAAGCTAATGAATATATTTTAAAGATTGGCAAATTTTTGTAGATTGTCATTTCATGTTAATTCAATGTATAGGCCCAATTGACCCCCACAGTTTATGTAATATAGTTGCCCCAACAGAAAGATATACATTTAAAAAGCAGTAGGCTATTGAAAACATGCAGGTAATGTCAATTTGTGTGCTTATATATCATATCATTTGAAAGGGAAATCAACAGATAATGCATTTTATATTATTTATACAAATGTTTTTTGCATTGCCGTAGTATTCATTTCTTTAACTCTTGAGAGTCACTCGGAAAGCTTTGATGTGATTGCAAGCAGAAGTAATACCTAACCTAATAACCTAATCACAAGTCTCCCATAACCTCACTAGGTGTGAGTTCATGGCTGGTGCACTTGACTCTTTCAGAGTCAGATTTGCAAATATATGAACCCAATAGAGTAGCTGAAATTCACCATTCAACTGGCAGCTTGCACAATGACTACTATCTCATATCAGCATTCTTTACACACACATAGGTAAGGTACATATTTGGCCAAGGAAGAACGTTAAATTTATAGCAGCTCAGAGAAAGAGCACATTTGCTCTGCACCCCTCCGTATGTTCTTAATTTGCCATTGTAATTCCACAATTCATACTCATTCAATACAAATAAAAGTATATTCTGCAGTACTTACATTTACTTGTAAATGAAGTCCATTTATCTATGTAAATGAAGTCCATTTATCTATCCTTCTGGACAAAAATCTCTGTGACTTTGTTGTAGAAGCCCTCCTTATCTGCTTTTAGTTTTAAAAGTCGCCCCCTTCAGTGAGGCAGAGGTACTGGCTGCTCACCTCATGCTTTTTAGTGCGGTTTTATGTCAGATCAGCAAGCCGAAATATGTTATACACATACGTGAAATACATTACCTATTCTATGGAAAGTGATGACATATAATAAAAGTGTCTACAAACATGACATTGGTGACAAACAGTGAAAGCAACAGCCATGTGTTCAACCCAGTTTGTGAGGGATTGCGCAATCTGAGACGAGGCTCAGCTCGTCTCTGCCTCACCTTGGGTGTTTCCCCTCTAATTGAACAGGAAATATGCTAATTCAGCGATTTTGATTTAAAAAATCGGTAGACAAATATTAATACTTATTTTATTTTATCATTATTTATTTGCTCTGCCTCCCCTGACCGCACGTCCCTGCAGTGCACCTGTCTCACATCTATAATGTGACCTAAGGAGTAACACATCTAAAAGCAGCTCTGCTTATCTATGTTTTACTCATAATTCACTTTCTGTCATTTAGCTCTTTTCAATCTGGAAATAGCAAATAAATGGTAGAAACAGGTGAACCAGCTATTTTTCTCCCATAGCCTAATCGCTGCTCCAGAAACCAGATCGTAACCATTACCTGATTAATCTCCAACAATAACATCAGTCACATTTCGTGATTGAACTGAGCTGGAATTCATAGTCTGCAAAGTAATGTTACGCGTTGCACTGAATAACAGTGAAACTATAAAAATTAAGCATTGTGCAACATTCTAGCCTCTTGTTGTTTGGCCAAAGGAACAATGTCGAACGTTATAAACACTTAAACTAGAAACACAAATATGCTTTGCTAGCATAATCTGGTTGTGCCAAAACAAAATAGTTATATAGATTTATTGACTACATTGCTATTTTTACTGTGTTGATCATGCTGTCAGTGATATATTTTTCACCCTGAAAAGGGGAGATATCAATACACAGACTCTGGATACGATGTTCATTCTCTGCAGCTTTATCGAGAAACAGGATGTTGTTGAGAAGTATGTACACATATACAAAAGATACTAAAGGCATTGTCTATATGAATTTGTCTCAAAATATTTCTTGATTTGATCAATTTAAATGTTTTCTTTTCTTCTTTAAGTTATCTCACAGGTAATTGTAATTACATTACAACTTACAATTACTAATTTCCTAGCAGGTAAGTCCATAGGCAAGTCCAGTATAAGTAATTATTAAACATTTACAACTTAAACAATATTTACTGTAACTAAGAAAATAAACCAAAATCTCTGACAAAACCTTTTCCTTACAGTAATTATATGTTTGGCTTAATTTGCATATTCATTCTGAATTTGGTCTCATCATACTCATATATTGACACAACTGTACAAACACATCATTATGAATTATTTTACCTGGTATCAATAAATGAACCAAAACCCCAGTCAGTGTAGCATTGACACAAATTAACGAATGTAGGCTACAGTTATATATAGTGCATCACCTCAGGCTAAAACAATGTGCTCAAACCTTGTGTTGCTATCATGCTAGCCATGGAGAAATAGAGCTCGACTAGCCTTCTTTCCTTCGTGCAATATAACAATGAACAGAGTCCAACATTTGGTTGGGCGCCGTGCATTATAACTATCTGTTGTTTCAAATCCCCGCCCGGCCGAAAAAAACATCTCCATTTCCAACACCTACCCCATCACCTTCAGCCTCCTGGAGAAATACTTCCTACGCACAGAGGATGACAGCAGGAGGGTGTCAGAGTTCAAGGCTAAAGTTCGGGAGTCCCTCAGAAAACACATGCAGGTAGCCTATTAATTTATTGTAAGCTGTAAGGTGAATATTACATTAGCCTATTCTTATCAATATGCTATTGAAAGTATTATAAAAAATATTAGGAGAAACAGGACATTTTCAGGCACATTTACCTATAAAAAATAAATAAAACAATATGCAAAATCTTATTATAGTATTTTACAGGTGGACGCTGAAAACCTGACATCCCTGCCACCTCTGATCGCATCAATGTTGGACCCTCGCCACAAGCATCTGCGATTTCTTCCTCCTGTTGAGAGGGTGACTGCAAAAGCACAGCTGTTGGTATTGGCAGGGTCCGTGGACTTGGCATCCATCGGTGGCCTTGAGACCGCTGCTGTTGCTGCTTCTGTCTCGCTGCTGCCGGCAGCGCCATGATGGTACTTCTGGGAGGGGACTACCACAACCCAGCACATGAAGAGGGAGAGGTGGAGAGTGAGGTGGAATGGTACTTGAGGGAAATCCCCCCATTCCTTGAAAATAATCCCCTTCACTGGTGGAAAGAACACACGAGAAGATTCCCGAGGCTCACTAACCTAGCAAGGCGCTATCTGGCCATCCCTGGGACATCGGTGCCCTCTGAGCGGGTGTTCTCCACTACAGGCCTCACAGTCAACAGACTATGAACCAGAATCACCCCAGAGCATATGGATATGTTGATCTTCCTCAACAAAAATCGTTAGTTCGAGAAGAAATGTTGTTTTGTTGTAAAGATTAAGTGCTGTTGTAGCTTACTTCATTTAAAGCTGTTTTGTTATATGCTGCAAAGTAATGTGGCAATTGCCAAATCAAAATGCTAAATAATATGTTGTTTTGTTGATTATATTAAGTGCAGTTGTACTTTTAATAAAGCTCTTAAAAATCAATTCCTTTTCCGCATTAACACTAGAAGCCCGGAACACCAGTAATTTCACCACCTATGCAGTTCCAAAATTTCGTAAGTTGTAGGTTCATTTTTTGCATATTAATTAACTAAATCAGAATCAGAATGATCTTTATTGTCATTATATTCACATACAATGAAATTTCGCGTGGCTTCTCCCGATGTGGTTAGAAGAAAAAAAGAAAAGAGGAATAAAATAAACCAGATGCCACTATAAATCATTATAAACCACTATAAATAAGGCAGTACCAAACTATCAACAAAACAGTACCTAGTACCAATAAAGAGGGTAGTGCCATAAATACAGTCAGTTAAAAAAACCAACATATATACAGTATATACTGTATGTATATATATACTGTATATAAACATAACAGTACCTGGTACCAGTAAAAGGAAGCGGTACCAATGAATAAAATCAGTACCGAACTGTAAACAAATTTAAAGCAGTACCTAGTACCAATAAGAGAAAGCAGCATCAAAATACACACAGTAACAAAACAGTACCTAGTACCAATAAGTGAGCGCAGTACCACTGAAACCAGTACTGGTAAATAGGAGCAGTACTGGACACGTGAGGCAGTACTGAAAAGCAGCAGTAGTGCATATAATATTAAGCATAATACTTTAAAAGAGAAAGTGACGCTCGTGCTAAAGTGATGCTTGTGCTGATGTGTGTGTGTGTGTGTGTCACAGTCCTTGGTGTGTGTATGTGTCACAGTCCTGGTTGGGCAGGGAGAGGTGTGATGTAGGTCACAGCTCTGAGAAAGAAGCTGTTCCTCAGTCTGTGCAGGATCTTATTGTCCTGAACTGTTTGCCGGACGGCAGCGGGAGTGGCCAGGGTGTGTGGTGTCCCTGATAATTCTGCTGGCCTTCCTCCTCAGCCGATTGGCATAGATGGTGTCCAGGTGTGGGAGCTCCATCCCAACAATGTGCTGGGCTGTCTTCACCTCACGATGCAGGTCCTTTCGCTCGGCGGCTGTGCAGGTGGCATACCGTACAATGGCACTGTTGGTCAGGATGCTCTCGATGGTGCTCCTGTAGAAGTTTAGCAGCAGTTTCTGTGGGAGCCGGGCCTGTTTCAGCTTTCTGAGGAAGAAGAGTCTTTGTTGGGCTTTTTTGACCAGGTGTGATGTGTTGGAGATCCATGTCAGCTGTTTTGACATGTTGACTCCAAGGAACTTTAGGTTTTCCACCGTTTCTCCATGTATGTTCCACCTCATGCCTGTAGGCCATCTCCTCATTGTCTGAAATGACATGGCAATTCCATAGTTAATGTACTATTTATTTATTGACCTTTATTTCATCAGGTGGAATCATTGACAACACATTCTCTTTTGCAACGATGACCTGATCAAAATGCAGCAATAAACGTCAGCAAAGCCAACATAAAATAAAATAAAAGGCAAGACATTTACAACACAAAACATTAAATGGACAGCACTTTGAAATGCAGCACCAAACTCATTGAGTCAATGGGGCACTAGACTAAAAGGAAAGTGCCACTCTCTTGTATTACGTCATTTTGCATTTTTTCTTAAAAATTAACTGGTTAGCTACCGGTTAATGGGTGTCGGTCTATCGAAAGCAAAATGAACCGAAACTGACATCCCTAGTGTGTATGTTTCCGTCTTGTGTATGCCAGCCTGTCTCTTTGTGTATCCCGTGTATCTGTCTATAGCCTGTTCCCCATTATCTGAAATGGCCTACTTTCACAATCCTCATTCTTATAAATATGATCATAGTTGAGGTGTTTGGGATGTCTGTTATTTGCTTCCATCTGTTCTTTTATTACTTTTATCTTTTTCTGTATGGACTCCTCTCTCTGTCTCACTCTCTCTCTCTTACCATCATATATATATATATATACATACAGTATATATATGAGATTGTATACCTTGATATGTGTGTTTATGTGGCTGCGTGTGTTTGTTTGTGTGCACACAATTGCAAGTTATTCTTTGTATGTGTGTTTGTGTGCTTGCCCTAAGTAACTGTCTCTGCCAGTGGAAGTGGGGTTGGCTCTCCCCACCCAGCTACCCAATGGAACAACTCCTGGAAAATATCACCAGCCTGTACGCAGGGAAATGTTACGCCCTCACCAGCTCTCTGTGTGTGTGGTGACTTAATGTTTGCTAACTTTAATGTTATGTTTTTAATAATCTCCAGAGATTATTATTGTCTCCATGTTTACATTTAATGTGAACTTGTGACTTTTTATTTATGATAATGAAAATGTACTCATATTTACAGTCACCGTTAACAAACATTACATTAGAAACATGCTCATTTGCACCACACACGAAATGGAGGTTGTTCCAACTTGGTAGTACATGATAGTACATGATTCTCTGACTCCCCTGCAGAGAATCATGTGTGTTTTTCGTGTGAAATATCAAGCGTATATTTGTTAGAGGTTGCAAAATTATGTAAATTGTTAGACCTATAGAGAGGTTAAACATCAGTGATTGTTTCATGTACCATGCTAGTTTACCTTTGGTGTTACCCAAGGTCAAGTTCAGGGAGAGACGGGGAAAGTAGTACTGCGTTCAAAATGTGTTTGGGGTGAGAAAAACAGACAGAGGTCTCATTAGTCCAGAGGTGTATGAGAGAGCACTGAGGGAGACTGTATCTATATTTTGCCAGAAGTGAGACATGCTGATATAATGTAATGAAATTGTACTGACATAAGCTGATGAATTGATCACATCTTAAAATGTTTTATAATCACATATTTATTTAAAAAAAAAAAAAAAAAAAGTATTTATCCATGAGACAAAATAATTGCTGGTATTGGTAGAGGCCGTACGTATGTTGTTCACATTAAAATATAGTAACTCTAGCTAAATAGATCTATTTATGTGGAAAAAAACTCCCCTATATACAGATGAGTTTTTTGCAGCATGTAACCCATCTTATCTCAAAATACGAGTCTAATTTACTTAAAATCCAGCAGTGGGGTAACAGTTATTCAATAGGAGATACCTTAAATCACTTGAGGCACTTTAATAGCTTTTTATTTTTATCTTTTAGGCTATAATTCATTTGCACTTAGAGTGATAGGTATTTATTCATACCCCAGTAGTTTGTTTTATTGATGAGATTCTGAGCCATGGGTAAAGGTGTTAGCAGTGGGATTACCACAGAGGTTGATGAGTAAAATGCAAATGAAATGACTTTGTAATGCGATGGCTCACAACCTCTTCTGTTCACTCATAATTTTATGACCCTCTCACTGATTACTCCTGTGTGTGTGTGCACGTGTACGTGTTTGTGTGTGCAGGACCAGTGTTGGGTAAGTTACTTTCAAAATGTAATATATTGCATATTACTAGTTACTTTCATTTGAAAGTAATAAATTACTTACAATATTACTGTCTGTGTAATGAGTAACACGTTACTTATGACACTACTTTTGTGTTACTTTCACCAAAATAACCACTTAAGTATGACTAGGCATTATAAAATGGAAGAGTAATGTTGTTTCATAGCAGGTAATCAAAGCACAGAAGCTCAAATTTATTGCAGTTCATTATAAATCCAGTGGTAGGTTATATTAGCATGATGGTGTAGGCCTGAAACGGCAAGTGCGAGAGCCCGTCTTGGCCCTTTGGTCAGCTTTTCCTATTATGTACGAAAGCGGCACTCAGGCAGTAGCCTAAGCCTAGGCTAAATACAATGTCATTTAGGCCTTTCAGGTCTATTGAAAAAATCTAATAAAATAGCCAAAGTGATAGAACGTGGTCATTATATAAACAGCCGTAGGCTATTAACAGCTTAATGTAAGTGTGCAGTGCAGGCTCACAGAGCGATACAATAAATAACAATTGCATATAATCGCATACAATTGCAATAAATAACAAAGAATCTGAATGTCGGAAAAGCTTTTGCCTACATTGCCAACATAGAAAGATTTAGAACAGAAGCTTTAGAAACCTTTTTAAATAAACAGATGGCCTTGGACACAGGGATGGACAGGCAGGGATAAATATTTACATAAATAAAAACATCTAGCGGAACAGTGCACGGTGTGGATGAATTCTTAAAAAAGCACTTAATTTCGGGTGGTAACGCGTTAATTGAGATAGTAACTGTAATAATATTACCAAAATCCTATTAGTAACGCATTATATTACTTTGTTACTGCTAAAAGTAATATATTACTGCAACACGTTATTTTTGTTGCATGTTGCCCCCAAGACTGTGCAGGACACATGCTTATTTTATTTCTTGAGGGATAGTGATGGAGGGGTGATGAAGCAAGAGAGTGAAGAGGATGCTGTGTGTTATGATGGGGGAGCTGTTTTTGTCTCCTTGCTCTTTCAGGATCTTAGCTCTGGTAAGTGAAGCAATCTTGCACAAGTGGCAGGCGGGTAGCGTGTGTGCATGTCTGCGTGTGTGTATTTGTGTGTGTGCACTTGCTGTCTCTGGCAGGAAATGACCATGCAAAGAGGAAGTGTGAATACAGAATGATTAAGCAACATCAAAACTTTATCTTGCTTTCTTTCCATCCCCACTGTGTACACATTGCACTTTTTTGTCATCAGGTCTACCATTCTTTTTGTTTCTTATTTTTACCAAATGTCACTTGTTCTGATTCTAAAAATTTGAATAATTGTAATTGTTTTTAGAAAGTCCTAAGAGGTGTTATACACTTAATTAAACAATAGTAGATTAAAAAGTGAAGTCATATACAAATAAGTTAAATATATACTAAGTTAAAAATATGAACAGTTAAAGGAAAATTCTAGTAATATAAAAGTTTAAAAAATCATATTTCCAATGATTCCATTGACTCAATAATTTTTCCAATACTCCAATACTCCAGTACTCCATTGACTCAAGTATTTTCCAATACATTCTCCTTTTCCACCTGTTACCCCTTTTGTTCATATCCATCCTGTATCCTATTTCTGTATTTCAGAGAAAGAATGAGAAGGGGGGAAGGGGAGAGAGAAATTAATAGAGTGCTGAAGTGAGGATGTTGTTTTGTAGGCCAACCCGGAAGTTAACTCTGCCATGGGTTCCTTCACAAAACTCTAATGGTTTTTACCCATTGGGTTTTGGATTGATGCAGAAAATAAGCTCTGTGGCAAACAAAGGCGTATGATATTCATACATTTTGTTCAACAAAGTAATCTTGTTAAACTACTTTCAAGATGATTTTTGAAGCATAAATGCAATTGATATATGGCAGGCTAAAATGAACTACAGCATTGAGACATGAAACAGTCCCATGTTATGGGACAGAACTGCGAAGGAGTATCATTAGCTCCTATGATATACTGTACTGTGATTGGTTGTTTGTGTGACAAGACGACCCAATGCAAGCCGATGAAAACACGCATCAGGCACACAGCACTCTGTTTAACGCAGGACATAAGGCACCACTTGGCCAATCAACATGCAGTGAGCACAGCCAATATATTTACTTAGCGGTTCTTTTGTATGCCCAGGTGATGGGCATGTTTTATATCTCACAGCATTATTCCAGTATCATTACACAGTCTACACAACTAGAAGCTGCATGGCAGACTAGTTGTAGTTTCATTTAGCTACTTGTTGGCAAGTTACTTTTTTAAGTTACATAAAATAGTGGGATATTTACTGATGTATTTCATCTCGTAGAACAGAATAGTGAAAATAAGCTTAAACATGGACCTCATTTCATGTATCTAACTAAAGCCCCATTCAAATTGTATTCACTTTTCCCCATTAGAAGAACCCAAGGAACCCATGGCTCAAAAGTGCTAACACAGCTCCAGGTTTTAGGAAGTCAATACTGGGACACTCTTATCACCAGACTGATTTAGGTCTTGAGTCATCTTTATAGTCTCTCTCTCTCTCTCTCTCTCTCTCTCTCTCTCTCTCTCTTTAGTTTTTCATTAATATGTTTTCCTGTCTGTTCTTGTATCCTCGTATGGCACATTTAATATAATATCTGAAAGCCAAAATATGATTCCAAGGTAATAGAATGCAAAATATCAAAGATGCAATGGATGCTGACTTGACCAATGAGAACAAACAAGAAGTCCCAAGATTCTTTTCTAAAATTAAGCACCCATTTCCAAAACCCAAGTCCAATTATTTTCAAAACCTGGTTGATAAAAATGCTTGCTAAAAATGTAAAAAGTTGAGAAGAGTATATTGACTACTTTACTTCATATTATATAAGATTAAGTGGCAGCTGGTGCTAAAGTTGGGTGGCAGGGCTGAAAAAACAAAACAATGCCTATTACATAGCAAGAGACAGAAAACACTACAGCTTCACATCTAAGATACAGTTAAGCTATAGGCAGAGGCGGAGAAAGTACTGAAAGTCTGTACTCAAGTAGAAGTACTGTTACATCACTGAAATATTACTCAACTACAAGTAAAACTACTGGTGTTAAAAAAATACTTTAGTAAAAGTAAAAAGTACTCTTCTAAAAAAAACTACTCTGAGTAATGAGTATTAGTTACTTTTTTTTTTTTTAGTTTTCAAAAATAAAAAACAGATGCACGTAGAAAAATTAAATTAAATTACATATACTGTACATAACAAAGACAGAATTACTCCTTACTTTTTTAACCATTGCTTTTTAATTGCAGGCTGTCACAGGCATTAACTTCAAAGGGGAGATCCATGTAGGAAATACAGTATATAATTTCAACAAAGCACATTTTTATGATAAATTATATGAATGAAAGATCCATTTCTTAGTATCAACAGGAAGCAAAACCTTAAATAAATGAAAACTGGTGGGTGGAGAAGGGTCTGTCAGTCACACCTGCTGAAGGTTTGCTCGTCCCCCAGATGTTCATTCTTTAACATTGAAAATATGTAGCTAGGTTTTTTTGTTTGTCATACCTGACAGTTCCGACGGCTGAACTTCCTGCATTCTTCCTCAGACACGTCACGTGATGTTACTGTGACATATCCTATGACTGGTTTATGTAGGTTTGGTCATCCCACCTGCATAGGTGGGATGACC
>OMKK01033520.1:0-13621 GCA_900302305.1 Polymixia japonica | reverse complement strand
TCTTTTTGTCTGTCTCTGTCTCTCCCCCTTTCTCTCTCTCTCTGTCTCTCTCTCTTTTTGTCTGTCTCTGTCTCTCCCCCTTTCTCTCTCTCTCTGTCTCTCTCTCTTTCTGTCTGTCTCTGTCTCTCTCCCTTTCTCTCTCTCTCTCTCTTTTTGTCTGTCTCTCTCTCTCCCCCTCTCTCTCTCTCTCTCTCTCTCTCTCTCTCTCTCTCTGTCTCTCTCTCTCTCTCTCTCTCTCTCTCTCTCTCTCTCTCTCTCTCTCTCTCTCTCTCTCTCTCTCTGCTGTTGGTTCTGGGCTGCCGTTCAACCGTAGGCAGGCTGCTTCCTGTATGTGTGGGTAGAACAACTCTATATCATCTGTTGGTTTCAATAGACAGCTCTTTGTGGAACGGCTTAGTGTATGTTTGTCACAGACCCAACCAACACATGTTTGACAGTGATCAAATATCTGTGGTGTGTATGGAACCTCCCACTCAAAGCGGTGAAGGGCAACTCCGCCGAATCAATACACGCCAGTTTTACAGGATGGAAATCATGATAAATGAGTACGTAGCTTGATAAATAACAGTTTGGGGTTTCATCGCTAATGTGGGCTGGTTACACTTGCGTGTGTAGAACGCTACACGGAGCTCGCTCATCTGCATTACCTATTAGCTAAAGAAATTCTTTGATCCTAATTACTTACTAATTACATAGCGGGGATTATTCAGGATCATAATTATTTAGGATTACCGGTAAGTTCATAGTTTGTCAGCGTATTAATGTACCTTGCCATATACGACAGGGAGGACTCATTTTCCATTCTAGAATGATCACTGATGGCACAGACAGGAGTATTCTATCTCTGAGCTAATGAAACCATCCTGACACATTGTTCTCCAAACACTAACTTTTATCTGCTTTCCTCCTGCAGACTGCAGTAAAATGACCATTATTGTTGGTGCGTGTGATTGTGTGTGTGTGTGTCCATGCGGCGGTGTGTTTAACTGTGTGCTCTGCCGTTTTTCTGCTTGAGCGTATGTCTGTGTGTGCCGGAGTGTGTGTGTGTGTGTGTGTGTGCGTGATTGGCTGTTTGTGTGTACGTGAGCGCGCGTGTGTGTTTATGCCTATTGCCTATGTATGCGTGAACAGCCCTCTCTATTCATCAAGATGTCACCTGTAATGGCTGCTAAATTAACCATGTGTTTCGGGGAGCAAAGCTGGCCTGATAAATCTCTCTGTGGCAGGAGGTGTGTGGTCCACTCCCATCCACCTCTACTGTGACCTTCTTACCGGGGGATCCTCATTTGACTGGGGCACTCAAACACAACATAACCCCATACCGGACGACACGGTAGAAGTGATTGCAAAGAGCAGTGGTTTGACTGGTGGTCAGTTAACCAATAGGTGAATTATGTATTTTTTTTAAGGCTATTTTTGTAGCATGTATGCCTCATTAAATGCACAGTTCACAGTGGAGAGTAACCGAGAACATGGATTAGAGAGAATCTGGAATGTGACAAAGATCATAGGTTGGTTTTGAACACACCATGCAGTAGTATGCCCAGTGGTATGCATACGGTATTTGAACATGAGAGTGAAACAATTCAAACAAAACACTGTCGTAATGAGAGCGAGATGGAAAAAAGGGATCTAGGTATTGCATTGTAATGAATTTTGATAGTGTCAGAAACATGGCAGGGGTTTTAAAAGAAAAAGAGAAAACAAAATAACAGAGCCTGTAAAAGAGGGGTAAAACACAAGAAAAAAGCAGCATCCCGGGGTGAAGGTTGATTCCTATCTGCTGGTACATAGACAGTAACCTGCGGGAAGAGCTTATCTTGGCTCATGATCTATCTACCCTACATTCTGATCCCACCGCTGTAGGGTGTGGACTGGCTGGTTAAAACATTGGAAAACAGGGATGGATGGACGGATGGATGGATGGGTGGACGGATGGATGGATGGACAGATGGATAGATGGACAGATGGATGGATAGACGGATAGACAGACAGATGGATGGATGGACAGATGGATGGATGGACAGATGGATAGATGGACAGATGGATGGATGGACAGATGGATAGATCGATGGACAGGTGGACGGACGGATGGATAGACAGATGGATGGATGGGCAGACAGATGGATGGATGGATGGACGGATGGATGGATGGACGGACGATGGACGGATAGACAGATGGATGGATAGATGGATGGATGGATGGACGGATGGATGGACGGACAGACGGATGGATGGATGGATAGATGGATGGACAGATGATGAATAAACAGATGTATTCATGGATAGATGGATGAAGGGTTGAATGGAAGGAGGGAGGGATGATGGGAAGGAGGAAGGGAGCGAGGGAGGGAGGGAAGTGGGGAAGAAGACAGTGTAGGCTGGGTCGGGTAAATGAGGGGAGGTAAGAGGTGCTGGAAGATAGACAGATGGAGCGACTGTGTCTAAAGAAGGTCTGATAGATAGAGGACAGAGCGGGGAACATCACGGGAGAAGGACGACAACAGTCTGGGGGAGGAAGAGCCTCGCTCCACCGAGTAATCAAGGTCTGATCGGCAGATGGGAAGGCAGGGGAAGAGATGGGAACCAGGGGGACAGCTGGAGAGATGGGCGAGATAAAGCAGAGATAGTGAAATGGAAAGATGCAGAACAGAGGTGTAGATAAAGACCGGCATGGAAGAGGAAATAAGAGAAGAGAGGAAATAAAAACAGCAAACTAGACAGGCCTGAAAGACAAAGGGAGAAGAAGAAGAGGAAGACAGGAAGCTGACAGAGAAGAGGAAGATTAAGTGTTCACTTAGACGGTTGAAGTCATTCACCGACCGGGTGCAGGGGGCGAGGCAGTCAGCTATAGATGACCAATCAAATAGTCAGGATAAGAGTGAAGGGACAGGATTGGTCTGATAAGCTTAATGTGACACCTTTCACTTTACAAAATTGAACATCTGTAGCGATTACTGTTATGGCAGGCTTGGGTTCTTTTGTTTTTTAAGCAATTACAACAGTTATATGATATATATACAGTATTGGTTTGGGGTCATTGTTCTATTACATTTCTTTATACGAGCTGTGGGTAACTTTCTAGATTGCCCCTTTAATCGTTTATTAATTAAAGAAAGTGAGAGTAGTGTCCATTCAACCAACCTGACCTTCTCTCCCAGCTCATTACTTCTTTACAAGTAGATCCAGTTCATTCTCAATTAACTAACTTTTAATGAAGGGGCGGGTTGTTGAGCAAGACCTACAACTGTTCCAGCAGTAATGTAACACATCGCTAAGTTTACTGCTTTTAATGGTAACCTGAAACTCTAAAATCATGCCAGGATACAATTCCAAAAAGTGTGCAATTTTTGCTATGAAGGCTAAACTCTGTTTAAATGAAGGTTTTTTATTCAAGCTTTTATTCATACAGTAAATTCGGCTATACAATCTATGCACACTTGATTAAATACATTTCTTATTTATTTAACATTAGAAGTGGTTCTCCCCCCCATATATTTCTAATATTTTTCCTTCTTGGGAACCCTTTGTCCTCCTCCACATCCTCTATGATTGTACCTTGGAAAATACATCACGTTCAGCCTCAAACGAGTGTTTTTTTCAGAGCCAAATCAACCCCCACTCCAGCACTTGACAAGCTACTCACAGTTTGCCTTGTTCTGCCTCTAGGTCAGCACACAGACATCCCCCCGAGGGCATAACATCTCGGTGGACATCTGCAGAGTTAGCTTCATCTTCCCACTCATATTTAAGTCCCTAGCGAGAAGGTTGGCCGGTTTGGTTTCGTTCGTTGAGATTGTTAAATGACGTCGCTTCTGCTCATTCATTTCATATTTAACCATATAATATTGAATGGATGCATTTGTTCTCAGTGCATCACATCATCTTGAAACATTGGTCCCTGTCCATGTATGCCAATACAAAGACATCTGTTACACTGTACTGAATGAAAAGCGAAAAGCCATTCATTACGGGCCTTGTTGTACAGAAAGCAAATGAGAACATTTCTTATTCACCGTGAAAAGAAACTACCAGTTAAACACAGACAAGGAGCGCAGGAGTAATAACAAATGTTGGTAACACTTTAAAACAATTGCACACTATAAAGCATTTACAACGTATTAGTTAATAGTTAATTCATCCTTTATAAAACATCAACAATACATTATTAAACATAAACACCATGTTAAGCATTGATAAATGATGACGCGCGTAAGGCGTGCCCAATCAGTGCCGGCGTTGGGACCAGAATAGTAATTAACGCTTAACATAGTTTTTATTAATAGCTTTGTAATGATTTAATAATGTATTGTTGATGTTTTATAAAGGATGACTTTTACTATTAACTGATATGTTGTAAATGCTTTATAGTGTGTAGTTATTATAAAGTGTTACCTAAATGATCCATAGCCAGTATTTCTTTAAATCTATCATAAACCTTTCATTGGTCATATAAACATACTCTCATATTTGCATGGAAGGCAGACTGGGATATACAGTATATAAATATCAAGGTAGTTTCTCCCACATAGCCATGCTGTGCTTATATACTTTTGCAAAAATGATGGGTGTTCAAGCAGCATCTCAGACCAAGGTCAAACATTACTTACAAATTCTTAGATGGGTGAAATTTGCATGCAATGAAGCCAGCAAGTTTGGAAAATGACAGAAAAGTATTTTTAAGTTAATTCAGTATCCTTTTGTGAAAATGTGTACAACTTACCCGACACTATCTGAATTGTTTTGGTGAGGTAAACCTCAACCATCTAATGTAGGTTAAAACAAACACCGATAGCAGTATTAACGATACCATGACCGCCACTACTACTATCAGCAGTGCTGTGTACCACGTCTTCCGTCTTGGATGAATGAATATGTCTGCTGTGCCTATGAGTGGGTTTCCTTCTCTTCCTCCCTAGCGAGGTGTGCCTGTGTACCATGGCTGCCATGACGATTGTGGGGGCGATGAGTGGGACTGCACTGGCTTGGCTGCGCTGACATCCTGGAGACTGTTGTGATGTCAGCCCGGCCAGAGATTCTCACTTCCTTATTCCTTTGCTATTGGCCCATTGGTCCAATTGTACATTTTGTTACCATCCTATTTGTAGCTTAGTTACAGTTCGGTAACTTGTAACTTAGATAAGTCACAGCTCAAGTGCTCTTCTATCAATTTCTCAGTAGGTAGTGGATTTACAATGTCGGGGGGTTGTCTTGATTTAGGCGGTTGGTTGTTTTGACTGGTATAACTGGTACTAATAGCCCGTTACCCTTTTGAGAAGAAGAATGAGAGGATGAAGATTTGAATGACTGAGGTACTAGGGTTGTAGTCGAGACCACCTAAAGCGACACCAAGTCAAGACCAAGACCAGAGCTTGTCAAGTCCGAGTCAAGATCAAGACCGAGGGGGGTCGAGACCGAGTCAAGACCTAGACTAGAACAATGCGAGTCCAATTCAAGACCTAGACTAGAACAATGCGAGTCCAATTCAAGACCTAGACTAGAACAACGCAAGTCCAATTCAAGACCATGACTTTAATGAATGTGCTCGTGCTGACACTCTAAGAACTTAACAAAGTGGTCTCGAGACCGGACTCGAGACAGAGACCGCACTCAAGTACTACAACCCTATCAGGCACAATAGAACACACACTTGGAGAGAAAGGCCAAGATAACAGAACATATGCCATTCAGTGGCCACTTTTATCCAAAGCGCCTTACAGTAGCATGAATTAATACATGGGTAGTCCCATTGGGAATAAATCTTGGCAGTGCTGGTACTATGCTCCACCTATTTAGCAAAAGCTAAGAAGTTGCTTTTGCAAATACCCTTTGAAAACCAGGCTTGAAGTAAAGTTTCTTTAATGCTTTTTTTTTTATTGCAGGCTTTCGTTTTCTCAAGAGATCAGACTGAGGATGGGATGAAAGCATTTAAGAAAAACCATTATACAATTTATCAGAAATGTGCAAACTTTTGGAGGCAATGGCTGCTGTGCACTCAAGAGAGCCAATTGAGAGGCTCATTAAAATTTAAAACTTTTAAAGAAAAATTAAATGTAGGTGGGGAAATTATTTTATTCTTGACTCAAGTTCAATTCACCTTGCCTTTTCAGAGAAGGAACCTAAAATGAGAAGACAGAAAGAGTAAACATCAGCCATGCATTTGCAATTGCAACCTACACAAGGAACATCTGCCAGTGTTAAAAGATTAAATTTTGTCTAAGGCTGTTCCCAAAAACACTGCATAGTACCAGTCCCAGTTGGAAAGGTTACAATTCACCCAATCTAGAAGATTAAAGAATAATGTTTATATGCGAGGCAATTCTTTTATATTGCCAAACACAGCATACAATGCATAAATGATCCAAGTTATATGAGGAGTTTGCCTCTCTTCCCTTGCAGACCATATGGCAACGAGTTTCTGGGTTATATCAGGACACACAACAATTTAGGTCAATTTCTAATTTCTCCTAGACTGGCCTAAATCGGCCCTTATCTGTTTACTATGTGAAAGGTAAAGTTTTTTTTTACCAGGCTGGTTGTGAGGTGGTAATGGTGGTGTTTTCTATTCTATACCTTGCATAGTGGCAGCCATCGCTGTCTCTGGCCATGTAGAAGAGAAGTAAGTTCCAGCCCTGTTTAGAGAGGAAGTGATGACCAGTAAGAAACTTTGGAATGTAAGTATGTGTGCTGATGTTGACCGCTAACTGTGACCTTAACACATCGCACTCAGTCCTTCACCAATTTCAAAACTTTTCAAACATTGAAAAGTTTGAAAATTGGTGAACGAATGTATATTCAAACATAAACTAGAGTATTTGAAAGTCCCAAAAAATGTTCTTTAGGGAGCGGGGCTGGAGTAGGACTGAGGGCATTATACTGCAAAGCAAGGTTGTGCTGCACCAGTTGTTAAACTCTCTGCCTCTGACTAAACTGTGATTCTCTATGTGAACAGTGTTGGCCTTGAGTCTGTGCTGCCATATTATCTCTGCATGTTGGATGGGAGAGGTCACAGCTGGAGGCTAAGCTCTGCTATTCCATGTGAAGAGGCTGCTTGTTGTGGGCCCCCAGCTTGCAGCTCTAATGAACTCTTTCACCTGATACAGCCTTCACTCTGTTACTGGGAGCTGAGGGCAAAACTAGCACAGATCTCTGTGATGTGATATCAAACTGCAGATAGCTGGTAATCATGGACAGCGGCCATGTCGTTACGCGTTGTATTTTTATGGCGTATTACGACCCATAGGATATAGGATATTCTATATCGTTGCAAGCTTACATATATTAGATAGATCTTCTTCGGGGTCCATTTTATCTCAACGGTGAGCGATTAATTCATGCTCCTCCTTAGCTATCCCCTAAATCCTTCAAATAGACTACCAATTTCTCGCATTGTCTGAAAACAAATGGACACCCGAATGAGATTTCCCCTCCAGCTTGTTACCTCTCATAACAAATCAATGGGTCAATAAGTGTCAATGAAGGGCCAAAACTCAATTGGACCTCTCAACTACCCTGGTTATCTTGCTCACATATTGATAGATGTTTGCAGCTCTAGATCAACTTTAATGAAGTCTGTCCCTTTCTCTGCTCGCACCTTTTAATCTTGTATTGACGTTTCTGGCCGGCCTTACGATAACACCTTATAAGTCACCTTTATGGAGGTAGCAAATAAAGTTGTAACTACAGCTGTTGAAAGACCATCAGAGCCAACTTGTAAAATAAGAAATATGTAATGGGATTATCTTTATTTCCAACAGAAAGAACTGCTTTATGGACAGCTATTGAGGGAAAATTGAGGTGAGATTGAAGGCATTTTTGATTTCGTCCTGTCCTTGTTTGGGCAGGTGTTTTTACCTCGGCTCTTTGTAGATTCATATATCTGTTTTTGATGGTTTGCAGGCAGGCGTTAAGGATGGAATTGCAGGTGCGGCACAACACAGGACATCTGCATCTCTCTCTATCGCTGCGGAAATGGCGGCCTTTAAAACTCAAAAGCCACGGCAAAATGGAACAACATCTGCGTGTTTAATGCAGGCCAACCCCTTCATTGTAATGTAGACAATAAGCGTCAACCCAGCAGCACCTCAGGTGATTAACCACATAGTGCTTGTGAAAGACGGTGCAAACAAACAGGTGTCCTCCCCTCCCTCTGCAGCACATTATAAGAGTCCTAGTTGCGTTTGTTTTTTTTGTTTTTGTTTTTTATATTACTGCATCTTTATCAACTGCGAATTGGCTATTTTGAAGTAATCGCACACCGTGTTTGCTACTGGAAATACTAGTGTCCGTGCCGCGCGCGTGTGTGTGCGTGTGTATGCACGTGCGCGCGCGCGTGTGCGTGTAGTGCGTATGTGTGCAAGCGACCATGTGAGCATGTGTATGAGTGTGCATATATTCTGCACAGAGAGTTCCAGATATATTGGGGCTCTTCTCCGGTCCCTAATGGGGTGTGCAGAGAACAGTTATACATCTCCTCTCTGTAAAATGTGACTCAGGCAGAGAGACCATCTTGGCTAATGGCAGGTGAGAGATTGAAATGCTTCATGAAAAGGACAAAAGCAGGACACTCCCGTGTGCTAATGTCAGCTTTTAACACAGCACAGAACAAAAAGAATGCTGGCAGGAGAAATGATAATGGAGGAGAACAAAATGACGTCTCGTTGTGAGCTCAGGCAGAACAGAGTATTGTTAAGCAACGGAGGTAGGATGTTAATGCCAACGCTATGACAGAAGGATTGTGTGTGTGTGTGCGTGTGTGTGTGTGCGCGCGCGCATGTTGTATAAGTGCGCGCGCGCATGCTCGTTTTTCTGCCTTTGTGTGAGTTTAGAGTGGGTGACTTTGCAGCAGGCGGCAAAACTTCCGCATCAGCATCTTCTCTCTAGCGGCCAATTAGCTTAGACATTCAAAAATTTTCAAAATAAGTTTCCCCATTTGCATCTTTTTAATTTGCTTATCTCTCATTCAACTGGCAGCACTTTCTTTGCCTCCTAGGCTTTCTTAAGCTACTTGTGATGTCACACCTGCAAGATAATTGGATAATCTCAATTCAAAGCAAGAATTCATGGATACAAAGACAGTGAGGCACTATTTACCTTGTGCAGAACTGGGGCATCACTGAATATATTGAGGTTGGAAATCTCAATGCTAACTCGATACCTCTAGTGACTTGTGAAATTCAAAAAGCCTTATCGTTGCTTAATGTTGCCATTTGTCTTGCAGTTAATGTACAGTTGTGTAGCCTTTCATAGTACTGTAGGAGATCTTGTACTTCCCATTTGCTTTGATTAACTCAACATATTTCAGAACTGAGGTATGTTGTTGAACACTGAAGAGAGACAGAGAGATTCAGGCTTTGGTGCATTTTTGTATGTGAATGTGAATGTATATACACACTCGTGTGTGTGTGTGTTTGTGTGTGTGTGTGTGTGTGTGTGTGTGTGTGTGCGTGGGTAGTTTTTGTGGACACATCTGCGTGTGCAGGAGTAATTCCCTAGCCCTCCTAACGGTCAAGACTTCACCATCTCTGCGGATCAATTGCCTCAGAATCTAGATGAATTATTAATGCCCACATTCCGTTTTTTTCACTGATGGGAAAATCATTTGAGATGGATTTTTTCGAGCTCCCAATGAATTCATCAGTTGTTTAAGGTGTCAATATTATTTCCAGATATTGCTCTGGTAGAGAGAAGCGCTGATCAGGATTCCTGACATAGTGACATTGTTACTCTGACCTTGAGCTAGATACTTAACCCAGCACGCATCAATACATATTCATGGCTGGCGTTCACCCACGCACTACCAAGCGTCTATGTGTACACAGTACACAGAATATATTGTACATGGCAACAGTACACATTAAAAACCAACGATAATACCACCATGTTTGTATCTCTGTTTTTGGTAACACAACCAATGTGCTGTCAATAAAATAATCCCAAAGGGAATTTTTTAAAAGGCCATTGTGAGTAAAGCTAGAGCTTAAGGAGGTTTATATTGCTTCCAGTTGAAGTTTCATTACAACTTAATTAAACTTTAAGTTTAATTCCATGTCTTTAGAAGCTAAATGAAAGAGGATTCCCCAGTGCACATTACTCTAATGCTACAGAAAATAGACTTTAGAGACAAATTATGTTGTTAGCTTGATGTCAAGGGTGGGGCCACTTGTACTCTGAATGGTTGATTGACGGCTCTGTTTGTGTGAGACCTCGGCCAGAACGGCATGAATAGAACGCAGTTAGCGTTGCCAGCTAAGATCAATAGGCAGGTAAACACTGTGGCTTCACCCTTCGGGTATCTTCTGACCGATGATAAATGGGAGGTGTTAGTTATCTTGAAATGTGATATTTTTCATTTGTCATATTATATCATGTCATATCCGTGATTATACAGGAAAGGAAATAAGGGGTGGAAGCTACAGGGATACACTATTCCATTATCCAGTATTTCCTCATAGAAAAACATTTTGCAGAGCCTCAGTGGACCTTGATAACAGTGAGGCAATATCAACACCAGGATATTAGAAATACATGTACAAAGATTTAGCGCTTCAATTCTTTGGAAATATCTAAATAAACCAACTTATTCAGTTGATGGAAGTGGTACACTGAGTATTGTCCCCCAAGGTTCAGTGTAGAAATATAACATTCTGCACGTTTTCGTAGACTTAATGAGAAGCGATAGTAAGGCGTGTGGAAATTGCAGGGAAAGCATTGGAAAAACTCACGGCAACACGACTGCCCTGCCTGTTGAAGCAGTAAACCAACCGCACCACCTCCCCGGGGAACTATCAGTATCTGCGGCTGGCTACAAATGGCTTTGCTGCCCAGTCCTCTATGGCGACCACAGAGGGAGAGGGGCTCTGGGAATGACCTGTAAACCAAACACATCACCACATTCAATCTGGTGCCTTATTAATCTAATCAACAGCTCATTCAACGGTCCTCCGAGACAGCCGTCACTGAGAGTCAGTGAAACCAAAACAGACAGAGAATGACAGTCCGGTCCGCTGGATAGGGTTTTGAAACGGTTGTCCTCTGAACGGACGTGGATAGCGTAGATATGGCAGTTGAAAAGAGAAAATGTTTCGGGAAAAAAAACAACCAAAAAAATGAAGGTATTCATTGTTTGTTTGCTAACTTCCAACACCTTGTATCTACAACAACAAAACCTTTGCTGCTGTGAGGCCTCGAGTATATTTTCAGCTCTGGAAATTATTTAGTACATAGTACTAGTTGAGTAAAAAAAAAATCTAATTTGACAAATTATGCAGCTGCAGCCTCATTTTCCTCCACCCATCCACCTTTACATTTATAAATAAAGGTGATAAGTGTTTGTGCAAGCGATTGATGGATGGATTCATTGAAATCATTTCATAGATTAAAATAGAATATACCAAGAAGTACATAACATGATATCTATAAGAATGTACTTAGAATCATATAAATGACAAAGGCCTTAGCAACTGGTAAATCCCAAAGATCATCAGCCAGTCAGTCATTATTTTACCCGAGAACAAAGCGATGTTTCGTTAACTACTACAGGTTGGTAGAGACTAAAGAGTCCCAGCCACAATTTGCAAGCATTTGGTTGGTGTTATTTCTCCCACCCCTCTAATATAAATGATAGGTGGAACTTTTAGCTGAAGAATTATTGTTTTCATTTAGTACTTGAACACAGAAACGCTTTCACACAGCCCTTGAATATGAGTATTGGATGAGCACTCTCAATGCATTCAAAAACAACAGCGTTTTTCCCCGTGCTGATCTCGAATTCAAAGTCACATGTGTTTTTTGCAAATAATTTTACATATCTTTACATACATGAGCAATTGTGCTCAGACAGACACAGATGTACAGACACAGATCTCAGTTGTTATGACGCATGTATTTAGCGGGACGCGTGGCTCTTTAACATACTCACACACAGAGAGAAGGAAACTACGTTCAGGTTACACAAACTAATTTGACACAGTTATACTTGGAAAAGTATTGATCACATTGTAAGGTTTTTTATCTGTACGGGCTAGCTGGGTTCATCTCACGTATTCCCTATTCTTTTGAATACATTGATCTCAATGTAAAAAAATAAGCAGATACGTTTGTTTAAAACATGGCTGTTGGCTATGTTTATGTAGCTGTACAAGTCTGAAATTAATTTGTTTTAATGGAAGAGAAAAAGATATTATATATATATAACATATAAACATTTTAGTAGCAGTAGTACCTCTGTTTCTAGGGCTTAGTGCGGATGTTACGATGGGTTATAACAGTAAAACTAAAATGAAATGTTGCATTTTCCAGCCCTGATTCCTTATTATTATATATAAACTACCACCTCTGTTTCCAGGAAACAAACAAAGGGTTGAATTGATGTTTGTCGATGTTTGGAAGAGATTGAACTGAAGCAACGTGGAAACTACTACTTTTAACAACCAGTAAATACCTGTTAATATTATTGATATTACCCTGGTATTACACTGTTACTACTGTAATGTAAAGTGGTACCCAGTTTTGTTTGCTTGTCTAAAACATTGTAAGTGTGTATTTAAAATTTTGTACTAACACAGAAATGTTATATGCATATATATTTTATGTAGTAGGGTGTATTCGCTGAATTCATGTTAGTTTTGAATTCTGTTGCATTATCCAACATTTCATGAATTATTTCCAACAGAAGAAAGCATTAAAGAAGGGGTTGTGAGTTGAGATATCAAGTCTCATGGTTTATTGTGTGCGGTCTGCACTTTTCTGAAGGACAAGATGGCCACACCGTCACCGATGTCACCCAGGGTCACCCAGGGTCACCCAGGGTCACGGCCCCATCCAACAGGCCAATGATGCATCTGACAAATGCCAGAGTTTCTAGTGGTACTGTAAATCTGTATAGATTTATTGATTTCTTCTCCTTTTGTTCTAGTTTTGTTCACCAAAGCTCTCACTTAAGTTTTATGTCCTCTTCGAATCATAGTCAGCAGCGTCCCCCCCGGTTTTTACACCTTTTCTCGTCTCCTCCTTTTGTGTAACCTGCGTCTTCCTTTTGACTGGATCTGTTTTGTCTCTCTTTGTTTCGGCCCGTGCTAATCTCTCTCATCGGCGCAGCTTTAGACTGCTCTTTCACCCTCTCACTCTTGGACTGACTGTTTGTTTTGTTTTTTTTTAGATCACAATCTAACTGCTAATCTTTATGGCTTTCTTCAGGGCAGGGCACTGAGCCTAGCTCGATGGTTTGCCAGGGACATAGCATCTCTCTGGGGTCTTAGAAGTTGTTCACAAGCATGCTGAGTTTGAAGGGAGAAGTTTCCACGTGTATTCAGATACACCGGCTGTCACTACTGGAGTTGTCAAATGGTGAGCCAAAAGGTGTGTCAGATAGTATTTGTTTAATGATGATGCTCATTACTTGCAGCTTTTCACTCTGCACCGTTTCCTCACAGTATAGAGAGCCAATTATTCATGAAGCTCAGGAGTGTGTGTGTGTGTGTGTGTGTGTGTGTGTGTGTGTGTGTGTGTGTGTGTGTGTGTGTGTGTGTGTTGTGTGTTAAATCTCCCCGCCACCCCCTGTCATCCACTAGCCCTGTGCTGGCCTTGGTGGTGCTTGCTGTCGAGACTCAGAGTGGGCTGT
>OMKK01033517.1:0-12477 GCA_900302305.1 Polymixia japonica | reverse complement strand
GTGTTTGCTGCATGCTAGTTAGTGGGTTAGTCTCTCACTATTGTGTTTTGCTGTCTTTCAGCAAACTAGTCTGATGGCTGGTTGGCTGTCGGCCCTGCTTCTCTCTCTCCTCTAGTTTTCTATCTCTGCCTTTCTTTCTACGTCTTTGTCGCTCTCCCTGTCTTTCTCTCTTTGCCTGCCTTTTCATCTCTGTCTCTACTGTCCAGTGTGTCTGCCTGTCTTTCTCTGAAAGTTACCCAATTATCACAAAACAACTTCTTAATCATAATTACAGTTTATAAATACTTATTTCCTTTGCAGTTTAACCAAACTGGTGTGGCATTTATATGACTCTGCTATGTGTATTACATAACATGTTAGAAACAGAGACACAAACAGAGTTCTGACAAAGCTATAATTTCTTCACTTCCTAGAATGTACAGTACAGTAAACTTTTCCTAGAAATTTTAATTTGGAAGTTTTCATTTCAGTTGAATTGGATTCCCAATGTGGGCATGCACAATAAAATTCATGAACTTATTTGAGGGTGAGAAGCATCCCTGAAATAACATTTTACAAAATAATTTTCCTCTTTTCCTGTCTCTGCTCCTAGCATGATTTAACTGTAGTCAATTAATGTTGTTATTTGTTACACTACAATGGTAGTGTATGACTGATTGATTTTCTAAGGTTGTTATCAGAGCTGGGTTCAGATCAATCTATCCAAGAAGTGGATTTCTTACTAATACTTACTAACTTAAAACCCTGAAAATTAAAATGACGATAAGTCAAAGTTGTCATAGCCTTCCTATGAAAAAAGTAATAAGGAATTATTGCTCTATCATTTGCAAATGAACTGTAGTTGTGACGCACAGTTTCGATCATATATAAGTGAACTTAACCCAGACCTGGTTTATAATCACATATTGACATCACATCATTGATCACATCACTCAATTACACTAGGTTTCCAAACACATGATTTCACATTTAAACATCAAATGTCTGAATTTTATTTAAATATGAGGCACTAAATATCACACATCATTGACATCATTTTACTCCAATTTCCCTCTGCCATTCTATTTTTTAAGGACTCTTCATAATTGTTAGTCCAGGGACCCAAATCTAGTATATCTCCCTTGGGTAAAGGCATACAAGGCATTGCTAGGGACTGATGTTAGACCTTATTCATCCCCTCGTTAGGACGAATTATTGAATTCATCCACCCTTGATTACTACAGATGCTATAGTAACAATCTAAGGACCATGAGTTACCAGCCCATAATTCACCATTATTCAATCTTAACTTCCCACTCTGTAGACCTGTGAGAGCCATGTTAGTGTAATCATAAATAATAGCTATTCATGAAGCAGCGTGCTAATAACTGATGCTAATCTTCACCTGGAAAGAATCTGATTTACTGAAGTGAATGACTGAATGGCTCATCAGTTACTGCTAAATAATATCATAGGATATATTTCAGTCCAACTATGGAGGAAATTTTAAAGCGACATTGTACAATAATCCCTCTACTGATATTGAAGAGGAATTACAATAACAAGTTCAAAACAAGCTCAACTTTTCCTCTCCCCTGTCCATCAAAAACCTCACACACTACAGGTGCCCAGATTCTTGGGAGAAGATTACAGACATCCCAAGTCTGTAATCAGTCATTTCAGTAGTCTGCCTGAAATGAGCACTGTCTCCCAGACTCCCGGAGAGGAATGAAAGCCTCCCAAAAATGATCACTATCTGATGAACTTTGAAATGCGCAGTTGTTATGGAATGTACAAAAAACGCTATACAATTTCTGAACCACGCACTGAAATTGTCATGTTATGTCTGCAAAATGACGGCTAATCACCCTCCCGTCATCAACAATGCATATGTGCATCCCCCCCGTCAACAATTCATACGCGCAAACACCCAATTCTCAAAACTCCTGGAAATACATGCTTGCAACTTGGGATGTCTGAGATTAGACACAGGCCGGGGATTGTAAACATGATTTAGAAAAGAGGGAATATCAAGAAACTGGCCAACCTAAAGTAGCTGACACTTGTTGCAAAGATCATTATTTCATTGAACCTTTGCATAACACACAATCTTTTTTTATTATTTTAACATTAACCATATTGCACAGTGTGGCAGAATATTGCACAATGCAGCTTTAAGTGAACTTTTGAAATGTTGCAGAAGCTAAAATGCAGATAGGTTGCGTTTCATCAGCTGTGCTGAAGATAATGAATAGGCTGACTGAAATACATGAAGTCTGATTGTAAATTGTAAAGGCAAGACCTTAAAATGTTTTGAACCAGGCTACCTACACAAAGACAATAACTAGTACAAAAATACCTATGTCAAACATGTCAGTCTAACTATGACAGATACCTAACTTTTGCTGCAGTATGAGAGCGCTAGCTTACTCTGACTGCTGAGACATTCAAGTGTTTTCTCAATGTGGTGACTGCTGCTGTCAAACATTATATTTAATGCAGAGGGCTCTCCTGTGCTAAGACAATCTAATTAGGCTAGTGATTTGTTTATTGTGAGACAGATACCTTTGTGGAGCAGATAAAATAACATAAAATTACTAAATATATTTCAGATTGATTTCAAATTTGGCTATGAAGCCAAAGTATGGCAAGTGCCATACCAAAACAACAGCCCTGCTTTCAAGTATTAATTCATATTAGGCAAGGTGTTCTTTCATGTCAGCTAATATTGACCATATTTTATGCTGCCTGAAGACAAAAACAAATAAATGTACCTCACGATATTCTGATGCACAAACTAATTGCCGTACAGTCATGACTGGAAGGTCGTATTGGACAGCTACTGTATTGTACCACTTTTGAAATATTGTGCAATGACATTTAACATTAATTGGGTCACTAATTTCAATCATATGTCATTATTTATTTGACGTGTTTCCGTCGAATTAATCACAGAAAAACTGTGTAAAATATAAATCTTTGTATCGAAATTATCAATACTCATACAGTCTTTCTAATTCAGTCCATCACAATTTGCATAAAATACTTGAAAAAACCTAGCCAATGGTGACCCAACTGTGTTGTTAATTTCTCACAGTAATAGCATCCCCCCTTGCCATCCTTTCAATTCTGACCACAACTGCTTGCAGTTAGGCTAATAACTCAGGGATGCACGCTACATGATTTGGAAATAATAATGTTATGTGATAAATTCATACTTAAAAGTTCAATAGACCTTGACTTAGCCTATATTATGTAACAATGTGCTGATCAGTGACAGTGTGAAACAGGGGATTGGGTTACGTTTGCCCATTATCTACTCTTCACAACATGCACATTTGATCATGTAGGTCATTGTAGTAAAGCATGGGAAAAATAGCGTTTCATACACATTGTGAATAGAGTTACATTCCCCTCACACTGAGAAGCAGAGTTTGTGAATCAACATACAGCGTAGTGTACACGTATGCATACACACATTCACTTGAAGGGGAGTAGATTTTGGGCATGGAGTTTGGCAGCCCGACTCTAAACTCCTCCCAAGAATCTGGACACACTTGCATGTGAGGTTTGAGTAATGTATAGTTGCGTAATATTACATAAGAGTCATCCGATTCTGATCCAATGAGCACTCATTTTAACTGTAAACACAGAAATGTAAACAGAGAGGCTAGGTAAACACTACCAGAGTGGACCAAAGGTGATATTCCAGGGTTTCCAATTACAGTCAATTAGGGGAAATGTCATCCATCATTTTGATGGAGAAGAAAATAGTAATTAGTAAATTAGTAATTCTAAACTTTGGCTTTTAATAGCCTTTAATGCAAGCAGCTCAATTAATTTCTATTACCACTGTAGTCTAATGTGCCTATTAATGACTATCAGCCAATATGTCCTTAATGTCTGTTTATAATTATAAAAAAATATATCTCATGTTTCATGTAAATGTCAACATCATCATTACCCAATGGA
Organism: Polymixia japonica; assembly: GCA_900302305.1. Taxonomy (NCBI): domain Eukaryota; kingdom Metazoa; phylum Chordata; class Actinopteri; order Polymixiiformes; family Polymixiidae; genus Polymixia; species Polymixia japonica. Next base: position 8,526 of record OMKK01033517.1, on the reverse strand, counting down.
TAATCTATCTTGCAAGATGCATTGGCAAAATTGGGTCGTTCGTTGTTTTCACTTCAATTCATTGATGAAATCAAAGCGGTCTAAGGGCTTGCGTAAATATTTTGTTTTTACTTATACCCCTTTCACACCGAAGCATCGATCTGGTTAAAACCCTTGTCTGCTGTTGGTGTGAATGCGTCGATGCGAGTTATTCGACTAGTCGTGACTAGTGATGTGTCGTTCGCGAACGAGCCAGCTCCAAGAGCCGATTCTTTGTAGCGAACGAGAAGAACCGACTCCCGTCGGGGAGAGCCGAATCTCCAGCCGCTCCTACTCAGCTCTGCTGAGAATCCATGCAGGCAGGGGCGGGGCTTTATTTTGATGGGCACACCATGTGGCCAATCACATGCAAGGACAGACTAGCATCAATTGCTAAAATTGAAGGCTCCGAGTGATACTAAATGAAGAGCCATTTGGGAGCAGTAAGAGCCGGCTCTTCTAAGGGAGCCGAGCCAAAAGAGCCGGACATCCCATCACTAGTCGTGACACTTGGGTCGGACACGGCTTGGCTTCGGTATGAAAGGGGGAACACGGTTTACTTGACTCAGGTCTCGATCAAGGAACCTCATTGGCTATGATCGGAGGGGCACTAATACAAAGGCTAACAAAGCTAACACTACCTGGTAAAGAAACTTCTTTCAAACTACAAGCGAGTTTATGAGTCAAAACAATTGGAAAGATTCTGAAGTAAGAGAGCTTCTGTCCATTTGAGGGCAAGAAGAGCTAAAAATACAAATTACAGGCACAGTAAAAATGTTGTAAACAAACTTTGAAACGTCCGCTTTTAATAATGTCGAAACGCAACGACCCTGTTCAGCAGTGACGTATATGGAAGTAAACTTTGAGATGCGTATGGCGCCATATCGGTGCCAAAATCCACAAGCGCAAATGAGATCCATGTGCGCAGATGTAGAGGAGCCGCACGCAACTCAAACAGCTGTGCATGCATATTATTTTTGTGCGCGCTTTCACAGCACTCGCACGAGCAATATTGTAGCCTACAAGGAGAAAACCATGCTTTGAGCACGCGCAAAATACAAGCACACAACTTTCACCTGCTCGCTCGCCAGTGGTTTTTCTTTTTGGCATTAAGTGGGCAGACCCAGTCACCATTGTATCCCTAAATATAATTGGTTACAGTCTTTTATGATTGCCGTTATCTTTATATCGGCGCAAGTAAACAAGAAAGGACTAAGAAACACTAAGAATCAATGCTTCCTGAGAAACGGCTGTGGAAACGCCTCACGTAAGAGATATCTCATTTTACTAGTTTCATTATGCTACATTTACATTTTACTATAACTATGAGGGCATGTAGCATGATGAAACCAGTAAAATGAAATAGCTCTCATGTGAGGCGTTTCCACAGCCACTGAGAGGGGTACAGTGTTTCTTCATCCTTTCTTGTTACAAAGACGAGCCAATCATAAAAGATGAGGACTGTAATCAATTATATTTAGGTATACAATGGTGACTGGGTCCGCCCACTTACTGACAAACAGAAAAACCACTCGCAAGCAAGCAGGTGAAAGTTTTGCGAGCGACTAGTGGCAAAACTAGAAACTTCTTCTGATCATTGGGAATAATGTTTATGTGCATTTAGTGTTTACACAAGTTTACAAATTGATACAGTTAATGCCGAGGCACATTGTATTTCCCGTTTCATTCAGTCCATTCACACAGTTCACCTCCCGTCCCTCTGCTAAGAGCGAGGGTGGAATAGGAGGGAGGCTGTTATGTCACATTTATGCAAAATAGCATGAAAATCAGTTGATGACATTACCTAGCAACTTGTAGTGACTTTTTGGACAGTTAATAGTTGTTTTCCATAAAGTAGAGTTGGCAACACTGCCAAGAAGCATTCTTCATTTTGAAAAAAGGAAGACTAGAGGTCTTGCTAACAAGCTATGACTGCCATGAGCCATTCAGCTGCCTCACCAAAGTGAACCAGAATTATGTTTAATTCTGTTTTTTTTTTTGTTTTTTTTTACCTGGACCTTAATATTTTATCATTTCCTATTGTGCTGATCAGTTCTAAACAAAATCACATCCATTTTGCCACTATACAAATAATTACATCTTAAGGTAAATTACTTTACTAGATGCACTGGTCTCCAATATATGAAACCACAAAGTTTATTTAACAAAACAGCACCACCTCTACATGCAAATGACCATGCTCCTTTGTGGTTGTGATCTCCCCTAATGGATTGTGTTCACGGCCAGTGCGTGCAGCAAAGTCATTGGCCTTGTGTTATTTTCCCACTACAGTATATAGTGGAGAAATTAATTAGGTTTTTTCATGATTGCAAATGATGGGAAAGTAAGACCCAGGTAAAAAAAAAAAGACATTAGCCTTTAAAGCTATGCTATCATTCTCATCACTAAGAACCACCCAACAGGTTGAGTTTGGCTGTAAGAGAGACCTCTTAGCAAACATAGCCCCTGTGTTTATATCTGTGTAGTTCCATGACCAAACATGTAGTGATGCTTAGGGATATTGCTCACATGTTAATTGCTAAGGTTATACAGCTGGTTGAGTCTTTCTGCCAAAAACTGTGAATGCTAATGCTAACAAGCTAATGCTAATAAGCATACTGCTCAGATACTTCCAGTTGTCTCCCTTCTGTGTTTATTTCCCAATGTTAAGATCTTATGCTAACATATTAACTGCTCAGAGCCATCCACCAGACTGACGTTGATTACGAAGGGGTACGTGTGAGCTAATGGTATCAAGCTAACCGCTAACAGCCACTGTGTTCATATAGAAACATGGTGAACCTGGCGGTCTTAAAGTTGAACGAGCAGGGGCTTCTGGACAAACTGAAAAACAAGTGGTGGTATGACAAGGGAGAGTGCGGCAGCGGAGGAGGGGAGAGCAAGGTTAATACACACGTGCACTCACACAACCACACGAAAATACACACACCCAGACATATACACAAACACACACACAAAGACACAGTGAGGTAATGTAGATAACATTTGGTGTCAGTGGAATGAAATCAGAGGAAGCAGCACAGTCACAGCACCATATACTTGCAAGCACACACGCATACACATACACACACACATAAACATACAAACAAGCACACACACACTTTCACACAAAGTCAGCACACACAGCAACAGAGATACCGGGCTGCTGAAGGCTCTCATGAACAGGTGTTATAATAATTGACTAATATACTGTACATTCATAATTAACTATTCAATTAATATTATGAATTGTTGATAAACAATGTGTTAATCATATATTAATTTGCTATTTACCAATATCACCAATAGTTGGTGCTGTGATCTGTGCTGCTTCCTCCAGCGATGCACTGCAGCCCATCTGGTTGAGGCCAGGGTTTAGGCAGGGTCAAAAGTTAAGGATAGGATCAGGTGACCTCAGACCAGATGGCAGCAACAGTGTTTATCGCCCCTTCTTGGCCTCAAGGGGAGCCATTGATTGAACGAGTTTGTACATCCTGGCCAAAATCTTTCTATCTATGGCTCTGGCCTGGATGGCTACTGGTGGACACAAAGCAGAAAGAGGCTTTTCACTGCAGCATGTCTCATTCTCTGTCTCAGGAGCCAAACAGAGGAGCACTAATATAGCCCTTAAACCACAGAGCCCCAAAATCCCTGCAAACCCTTTAGAGTCTTGAATTTAGACTTAAAAAAACACTTTCAACCAAACCTGCATAGTGCTAAACCTTACTTAAGCTAAACCACATTGTACTAAACCTAATCCACACACAAGCTCTTTGTCTCAAGAGACAGACGACATCAGTGATGTAAGTGTAGAGGCATATTAGCAACTTTCAGAGTTAAGAAAATATACTGACACACCTGACACAGGGCTTCTATTTAAATAAGCTTTGTCTAGTTAGTTTTGAATATTTTATAATTATAAAAGAAAAGAAAATATGTCTTGAATAACATTATGTAGTCATGGTATGGGTTGTACCTAAGTACCCATTAACCTCTACACTTTAAGATTAAAGACTTTTAAAGTTTGACTGAAATATTTAATTATTCATTAGAATTTTGCATATGTTCCAAAATTACTTTTGACATGATTCTTGAAAGTAATGTAAGTTCATCATCACACCAAGGTTTGGGGATTGTCCCTTATCATTTTTGAGACATGAAGTCCAAACTAAATTACATTCTACCCATAATTGAACCTATTAATTTAACCTACATGGGCTCAATCTTCAAAGCTTTCCTCTGCCCTGCATTGGTCCCCAGACAAGAGTTTGAGAACTGTTGCCCCACCAATAACATAAGATAACATTGATAATGATGTTATTTATGTTATTCCCATTGAAGAGTGCCAGTAAACCTTGCGGTATTGAAACTGAATGAGCAAGGAACCCTAGACAAGATGAAAAACAAGTGGTGGTACGATAAAGGAGAGTGTGGCTTCAAGGACTCCACCAGTAAGGTTAGTTCTATATGTGTATGGAGATAAAACCACTTCAAAAGCACATTGTCTGTCTATATGTTTAACACTCACAGTAAGATAAAGGAGAGTATGGCCTTTTGGACATCACCAATTATGTTCATTTATAACGCACACACACACACATATAGTAAGGTTAGTATATGTGGGTAAACTAGGTGGGTCATCACTGTCTATGAGTATAGTTTGTCTAATACACATTAAGCTTGATGTAGATTAGGTGACAAAAACTGGTGGTACGACAGCAAAGCATGGGAGCTTTAGCTGAGGAGATGAAGGAGAATGTGGTCTTAAGGACTCAATCAGTCCTGCTAGTTTGAAGTCCTGTCATATTTACATTGTCAGATTATTGTGTTTAACGTTCAGTAAGGTTAGTCTGCACCCCTACTGGACTTTAACGAGCTGTTTGCCACACATACACATAGGTGCCAACAAGGTTAATGTATGGAGATACAACCATGGCAGCACTACTCAATAATAGGTTATCTCCTCTCCATTCCATTAGTTTACCACATGCTAATACTAGCACAGTACACTACTACTAGCTGGTACGGTACCCAAACATATTTGAAAGTAAGTCACTATTTAGGGGTGCTAGCAAGGATGTCAGCATTACTCCTACACAAACAAATACAAACCTGCTTACAATAGAAATAGAATAGAAAATCATAGGATGCTGAAATTGCTGATGTACTGTATATGTTAAGCTAGTTTTATTTGTATATGTGTATGGATAAGAGGTTTGTTGTCCTAGTGTGTTGTCCTAAACTTCACTCAGATATATGAAAAATGACAAATACATGTTTAACTGTAATTACTGTCAGTTGTGTGTATATGAGAAGTTGGGTTGGGGTTAATCTACTAGTTTAGGGATGAGGGTATAGCAGTGTGTGGATTTAGAGATTGAGGCTAGCTATCTATGTTTCTCTGCACCTAAACACCCCACTGACACTGCTCTCTGTGTGGCTGGGTTTCTCTCTGTGTGTGTGTGTGTGTGTGTGTGTGTGTGTGTGCGCGCGCGTGTGTGAACCAGGAGAAGACCAGTGCTCTGTCTCTCAGTAATGTAGCTGGAGTGTTCTACATCTTGGTTGGAGGTCTGGGTCTTGCCATGATGGTGGCGCTGGTCGAGTTCTGTTACAAGAGCCGCACTGAGGCCAAAAAAATGAAGGTAGGAAGAAAAAACATCAAAACATTTTAAAAACTTAGCTTCCTTAAAAGATCATTTTTGACCTGGACCTAATTTTTCTCTCATCTTTTCTGATCATACAGATCGGCTCTAACTAAAATCTCATCAGTTCCTTCATTGTAGTGCTACTATAGTGCACGGCAATCTCCAATACAATCATATTGGGCTAGTAGACACTCAAAACAAATCAATCCTAACAGTTAGCATTGTAATGCATATTCACTACTGGTTTGACAGCAATGTATTAAAGACTAGGGGTGTAACGGTACACAGAAGTCACGGTTCAGTTCACACCACGGTTTGGACATCACAGTTCGATATGAGTTCGGTACAATGGGAAAAAAGCAACAAAACTTGCAAGGCAAGTTGTATAGTCCCCCCTGAAGTAGTTCGTGCCATAGACATATTACATAGACGCCGCATTGGCCAACGTCGTCACCATATTGGACCGGCCAAGAGTGGCCTGTAAACAAATACAAGTAAGCCGGGGAGCTGTGGTTTTTCAAAGACATTTTACATCTTACATTTCTTAACCGATTTCAATGAGTCGCTTTGTACGTGGAGTAGAATTTATTTTTATTTTTATTTTTCAAAAGAATTCTACTATACGTATAAACCCTTGAATATAAAAACAACTCATTGAAATCAGTTCAGTAATGTAAACGTTATAGTGCTTTTTATCCAGAAAAACCGCAGCTCCCCTGTTAACTTTTATTTGTTTACAGGCCAGTCTTGCCTGGTCCAATATGGCAGCGACGTTGACGTATCACAGCAGCAGGCCGAAGCAGTCAATGCAGCGTCTATGTATATATGTTTATGGTTGGTATAGCCTGTAGTGTATTAAGCAGTAAAATGTAAACAGCGTGTGACGGCTTACATCTTAAGGTTTCCAGGTGGAACTCATGCTTGTGAAATTTGGTTCCGCATTACGTTCATCAATCTTCGTACCACATAATCTCTGTATGACTGCATGCACCAAACCATAACGTCTGTACCATGACGGTTTGGGACGAATACATGTACCGTTACACCCCTATTAAAGACATACTGTGGAAACAGATACTTTTAGATACCACAAAAATAATGGGGGTGAAGGAAAAGTGCCTCTGGTTCATAATCAACATAAAAATACTTGGTGTGCTATCAGTTTTATAAAATGGTGAGTATGATTTATGAGTATGGTTTGTGAGCCCTACTATCACAGATTTCCTCTCACTTCTGATGAAGGATTGTGGGCCATGAAACACCACTTTGGTTTGAAAAAGGAGATGTTTTATGTTCTACAGAAAAATGTTATGTTGGTAGCATATGCATTTAATTTATTTATTCTCATAAAGCCTAAGAAATATATTTCAGATACATAATCTGCTAATCTTAGATGGGCAAGTACAAGAGGTACTCAAGTCCTGCATCGCAGCTGAAAGTTGATGAGGGCAGACAATTTTTGCAGATTTCTGGAAAGTCGTGGTGTTGGGAGATGTTCTCTGCTGAGTGAGATATTTATCCTGACATCATTTCCTCTTCGCCTTCCACTGAGGAAGGCACATTGTGGCAGCTTGCTTCACATAAGACACTATTACTGTACTTCCAACTTTCTGAGTAAAAAGTAAAAGATAATTGATTGTAAAAATGTGTGTGGTAAGAGAATTTGGTGAGTTTTAAACAAAAATCAATATATTTATCTATTGAAAAATATGAATATTTTAGACAATTGATTAGTTAGGGTTGATGGTCATTAGTTACCATGCACAGCATACACAATGTGCACAATATACATGTTTTCAGCCACATTTATTATTTACATTTCCAACATGACCTGGGCTTTGGGAGTATATACATCAACACACATACACACACACACACACATACACACTTTTACTTTTGCTTGAAAAATAATAATTAAAAAATAACAATTTTTGCCATTTTGCCCTCCCCCAGCACACATAACTACAAACAGAAAGACACACATTGTCTTTCTCTCTCTCTCTCTTTCTGTTTCTTTCCTCTTTCTTATACATACTGCTGCTGCTACAACTACTATTACTACCATCAGCACTTCTACTATTAGTAATACTATTAGTAGTAGTAATAGTATAGGTAGCACCATGACAAATAATAATAATAATACTAACAATAATAACTTCATTTGAATTTTTGTTGTACTTTATTTTTAAAAGGTGGCAGCGAACACATTGTCCTCTCCCCAGCACACAAGAAACTACACACACACACTTTCTTCCCCTCAACACCCCCCCAACTTCAACCTGCAGTCTCCCAGCCACCAGCCAAACTACGCCACCTATAAAGAGGGCTACAACGTTTATGGCATCGAGAGCGTCAAGATCTAACAAGGGTAGGAGAGAGATGATTCATGGCTAACGTCTACCTCACCCTCACAGCTATCGATAGAGCTTAGCCGTTGCATTTTTCAATTTCATGGTCCTGAAAAGGATTGAAAATTGAAATATTGTGTTTAGGTTTTGAAGCCAATTAATTAACTCGTCAGACTAGACAGTTACACAAGTAACTGATGGCTTTCATTTTGGTTATTGTTTTCAATAACAGCTCCACAATCCTGATCTGTGGTTGCATAATAACTGGTGATTCTATGCCAGTTGATCTTTACAAAGCTTAACATCTCACCATGTTGGTGTTATGGAGGGTATTGTTATATATTTGCAACCAACACTTCTACATTCTAGAGAAGTTGGCTACAGTACACACTGGCCAAGGTCTATCTATGGCTGTGAATTGACTTACCTCACCCTGTGGCTCACCTATATTGTGACCTCGATAGCTACCTCTCATCCCCCTAACCTCAACTCCCTCTCCTCTCCTCTTCAATATG
>OMKK01033515.1:0-23962 GCA_900302305.1 Polymixia japonica | reverse complement strand
AAACAGGGAAGTAACTTGGCGACTAGTACTGTTCCTCTTTATTGTAAACACAGTGAGGCCAGCATGAAAACACACTTCATGACCTCTGAATAGAAACAACTTGCTGATAGCAAGCCAGCCAAAACACATCCTATCACTATCGAGCTACTTTCCTCACAGGGGGAAAAGGGTCCACGGGATTCTGACTACATTGTGATTCACCTTAATGACGGGAAAACAGAAGAATGCTGGTGAAGTCACTTTTTCTTGGTGGAAACAAACACCCGCTGTGATAAGGCCTTAATAAACCCAGACTGGACTGCTTTAGTATATCTAAGCTAGCCTAACTGTTTTTTGTTGTTTTTTTAAAGACGACATGTATCAGATCGTAAGTGTGTTTGTTTTACTGCTCGGTATAGCCTTCATTTCCCTCGACTGGGAGGGCCTCTCTTGCCAACACTTCAATGAATGTGTGGTTTTCCCTTAAGCCACCCTCCCCCAACGCACGGTCTGGTTGTTTGACAACAGCAGCGGCAGTGCAGGAATGTCTGCCGCACAACGTGACACACATATGAAAGCATGAAAAGCCTTCGCTGCCATTGTGTAAAGAGCCACTGAGTCCACACTGTTCTTTTGTCTCACGCTGTTTTTTTTGTTTTTTTTTGTTTCTTTGGTCAGACCTAGGTTTTTGCACATATTAATTGCCAACGCCTCACTGTCGATTCACATTTCCTGTTACTGTCAACACAAGCGTGGTGAGCGGCATTCACAAACGGCCCACAAGGTAGCTAACCTAGATGACCGCCAATGTTACAAAAAAAAGGTTTTAGTAGTTCTTTCACTGGCCAGAGGACTCGTTTAAATCCACGGCTGAGAACTAAACTCAGGCAGAGCGGAGTCAGAACCGCTAAGCTATTCCTTATGTAATTTGGCAGCACACTGCCTTTAGGAACAACACAGAAACAGCAGGAAAACACAACAGGCCACTACAGGCATGGTGACTAACTAGCCTACACCTGGATGGTAAAAACACAAACGGTAAGGTAGAAGTAGTTTCAGGAAGGAAGACAGGAGGACATTAATGCTAACGTTAAGATAGCCAAATCAGAATCCCAACTGTCATCTTTAATTACACTTTCTCATTTCCTCTGTTTTAAGGGTTCTATTACCGTTCTGTTAAGATAACATAATTAACCAGTTGCAAAAGGGCTATACAAATTCACTTTGTTATCTATTATATTATTAGTTGGAAAGGATGTGCCATGCTGGTGGTGTTGTGGGACTGAATGAGAAGAATGAGTAGGGACAGAACATGCCCATGGCCACGGCTCACAGCCTCAGAGCAAACCACAAGACCAGAGCGCCGAGGAAACCAGGCCACTGCTGTCACACAGACAGGAACAATAGTCTGTTACTACAGTCTAACATGGAGTCAACTGACAGAGTAGGGGAAGTACAACAGATCCTTTTGTATATCAACTTCGTACCTTGAAATGGAACCAGTCAACTAAATGGGAAGGGTGTGTGAAAACATACCGGGCAATTTGAAAATATATTCAATTCAGATATAAAAAAATACCTGCCCAGCTTCCCTGAAAACAACAGCAACAACAAAAAGCTGTAACCCCAGGTAACTCGAACCCCTCCACTCCTTGGTGAACCTGTGAAGAGCCTAGCACCTCGATCCTGAGCAGGTTGCCTAGAGGAGACATGTCTTAGCAATGCATCCACTCCAATCAATCAAGCTTTCAGTGGCAACAGCCTGAGAGGAGCTGAGCTGCTTCTTCCTGCCCCTTGATCAACCACCTGGCCCAGGCCACGGTCAGGCCCTGACCACAGCAACAACAGATTGGTCATTAACAGAGAAGGTGGTGTTTAGGAAAAACCATCTGGAACCACAGTCTTCATGTCAAAGATCCTTCGGGTGTCGCTCAGCTGTTCCAATACTTGTGATTAATATTTCAAACTAGTAGACCAAGGCATGGTACTGGTAGTGTAGGTTAGTCAAGGGCTTTTAAACTCATGTTGTTAGGACAGCGAAACATTCTTTTGTGACCAATGCAACCCAAATGTTGATGTATTCTTCAACATATTTAGTCCAAAATACAAGCCAAATGACTTGCCTAGAGGCCATCTATGTTGAAAGACTTCTCAGCAGAAGGAAGCACAAGTATAGAGAATGTCTGAATCTGTATTATCATGTTTCTGTATTAGAACAGCTGGAAGGACCCTTAATCAGCCTATATATAACTGGCTCTCTTAAATACGTGTGAACAAGACTAGGATAAATCTTAGACTACTTAGCTCAAGTACAGTGAATCTCTTCATCTCCTGTTCTTCTTGCCAAAAGAAAACACAATACAGTGCAGCCGTTGGCCTCCACTTCTCTAAATATATTTTCCTCTAACCACTTAGAAAATACTAGCCACGGGACAGTAAAAAGTACATTCCTGAATTAAACATTTCAATTAGTAAGATGGTACCAACTGAGCAGAAAGAGGAACCATTACAATCCTTTATGCTCGAAATGTGTTAAATAAAGCTAAATAATCAAGCCAAACCTGTTAGATATGATCAGTAAGGGGTGAATAGATGTGGGTGTTATGTGGCAAGAACACACAACGCATGTTATCGGATTGGCCCTCTTGTCTGACAAGATGGCATCTTTGCTGCTGGCTGTCCACGTTTAGTTAAGTGAAGTTATGGTTAAATCATCGAGCACAAATCGTCAAGCTAAATAATAATGAACTAACTGGAGCTGTGTTACACTGGCGTTAAATTATCGTATCGACAGTTTTGCCTAACAGAGGTTAGCCAGCAATGCGCCCATAGTGGAATCCTGTGAAGAATGTAAACAAAGTACCACGTCCACACCACGGCTAGCTGGCTAGCGTTAGCCGCGCAGAGAGCATGGTGGCACGGCTGTGTCCAAAACATCCACCCGGTGTCCCGCACCGTGAAACACAACCAACTCTTTTAGGACTGTTTTTCTTAAACACACTGTCACACACCGGCGGGCCCCGTATAGCCGACAGCCACTGAGAAGTGAGCAACACACAACATTATCAACGTAAAAAAGCACACGATGTCCCACTACCTCAAACTGCCAGTGGGCCGCTTGTAGGAGCTGCTTGGCTTGGTCGGCGGCGCAGCCAGCAGTCAAAACAAACTGGTTGATCATGACTTGGTGCCTGAGTTCGTCCATATTCACCGACATCGCAAACCACGGTTGAGAAACTGATCTTATAAAAGTCTTTGCGACTCTACCCGATGGCTCCGACTCGATCCCTCGAACCGAGGCTGCCCTGCCAATCTGTCGCCTGTCTGCAGCAACAACAATATTTTCATGTCATCACCAACAACAAAGACGAGCTCGGCAGCCCATTGGACGAGCGGCGGGGCAAAATAGTACTCGTAAAACGCTGATTGGCTGTCGCCGAGACGAGTTTCGAACACATGGGAGTGATTCGTTTCGTTTCACTGACGCTGCCGGTGACAGGGAGATCATTGTAAACGTTACCGACTCCGCCCTCTTTGTTTGGCCCGGGTTATAATACATGCGCGTTAAACCGTGAGGCATTACAGTGACGTCTGTGTCTTTGATTGGATGTGTAGCGTGAATACATGGAGCCTATTGGCTAATTTCTTTTGCAGGTATATTTACTATGCGGCAATTGGTTCCATAAGTGATGCACATAGTAAATATTTTTTTGTTTACGTTTACAAGTATGTCACATAATGGATGTTTATGGATGTAGACATAAGGAGAATCACCATGTTTAATACATACATATAACTACAACTGGTAAATCACTGGTATAAAAACACCAGACTCTCTCGGAATGAGGTTACGCAGTTGTGTATTGTGTAATGTGTGAATACTTCTTTTTTTTTTGCTATCTGATCTGTACATCTTTTCAGACGCCTCCACAAACTACAGGCTCCATTTGTTCTCATAACTGGAGATCTGATATCACTATTTCCGTTTAGGTTAGTTTCAGGGGTAAATATTTGACAAACCACACACTCTTATTATTTGTTATCTGTTTATATTATCATCATCAGCAGATCATTTGAAATAAGCATTATGTGGAATTATGTTATCTGGTATACGGCGAGTTTATGGGAGGTGGGAGGTAACTCAGTGCGTATTATTTGTTATCTACACTGTTTAAATATTATCATCATCATCATCGTCAGAACATTTGAAAAGAGAATCTGATCGGAATTATGTGGAATTATGTTATGTATTATGTATACGGCGAGTTTGTGGGACTATTTTACTAGTAGGCTACATACTTGTACCTTGTAATGAACTAAAAGTTCTGGAGCAAGGCAGTAGCCAACAGTTCCTCTAATGGAACAAACCCTATTCTTTATATCAGCCATGTGCAAGTCTTGGTCATGGTTTGTTAAGCTATTTTACTGCTGCAGGGTTGAATAATTCAGCTTTGGTGTAGGTGAAAGCATGTGACCGAGGAGGCTATTAAATATTGTAGGAGGGTGTTGCCTGGTTGTTGTCTGATGCTTACCATCAGTGGATTGAAGACAACAAAAGTCTCACACATGGGAAGCCCAACGGAGTGAATCCGATTACATAAATTCTCAATTGATTTTTAGTGATGCTGGTCATTTCACCACATATTACACTGTAATTCGTACTTCGCAGGGGTAAAGGAGTACCCCAACTCAAGTAGATAGGAAACGGTATTTTAAATAGGGCTATAGAGGTAAAAGTAACACAGTATAACATAATCAAACAATATAAAACAACGGTGTACCGGTAGTTTAATTTGTTTGAACAGAGAGCAAAACGTCTGATTTTAAGTGCTACACGATTTCAGTAAAAATCCCACTATGTTTAAAAAAATACATTCTAGTATAGTTTAGTAGTTTTAATAGTTTCTCCTAAACTCTACGGGAAAACATACACGTGTGTTTACATCCTGGCAACATCCTGGAGCTGCTATCCAGTGACCCCGTCGGTTTTACTGCGTTGTGATTGGCTAAAGAACAGCCTGGGGACATTTCTCCACCAATACAAGAACTACAAGGGGGCGGGTCCACTTTAATCAATGAATAACAGTAAGCTTTCTTGACAAAGTGGACTTTGTTATCTTCAGAGGATGTGTTGCCTTGCCTGTTTTCTGACCCATATGTTGACCTCTATATTGTCCCTTCTTCCCCAACGGCTGTGTCTCACGAGTCAGTCATTCTCCATACGTTCTTTGACAGTTTTGAATACGGGTTCATTGTTTTTGATTGATTGAGATGTTTATTTCAAATATGCAAAAAAAACAAAAAACAAAAAACAGCACAAGATTTAGGCCTATAGCCTTAACAGTCCTTTTAAATGAATGAAAACAAAGTGGAAATAGTAATAAATAATAAACACAATGGACAAACAAACTTTTTTCTTCTTTAAGTTGTGAGTTAACGTCATGGCTGCCATGGCTTGTAGTAACACATTTCTACCTAAATAGTCTGTAGTATGTTCAGAAGCTGCAGAGGTCTATTGTAATGTCTTCTTGTGAGTAGTCTAGACCTCGGCCAATAACATGGTGTGGATGATATAATTTTCATTTCTGTAATGGGCCTGAACTCTCATTTTGGGGACATAGATCCATCAGTATATGATTTCATATAAGCCTTATACTCAACATTTCTATTTCATTCTATTCTATGTTTTTAAACAAACCAGGGCTCATGTATGAATTCCATATATCATCGGAAGTTCCGCGAGTTTTATTTATCCTGGAAACTTTGTTTTGTTTGTCATTTAAATGTATTTAGCGCCCTCTTCTGTCAGACGACTGTCATGCTTCCAAGACAAAATAGTGGAACATAGTTTGAGCGTAGATAGGCTGAGAAGGAAGAAATGTAAGTTTCAACCTACCGTGAGTATTTTATCAATCTTGTAACTTAAAATTGTTCCAGTTTTATCCCAGTATATCAAAACAATGACATTACATCTTAATTTTGGCCATACACTAATACTACGTCTTATAGGGTTACTGTCAGTTCTTTTATCAAGAGCTCAATGGACACAATTCCAACAGTGAAGAACAGTTAAGTACTGAACAGTAAGTTTTGCTTTCAGATGCTCAGAAGCGTATTTTAGTAAGTAACTATTTGATCTGTATGTGTGTGTGTCTGCCTGTCTGTCTGTCAGTCAAGTCTACAGACTGACGAGTGCTTGCATCTGCCTACCCCTCCCTGACCCGTGTCTCTGTCAGCTCACTGTGCTTGGCTGCTCTCGTTCTGACCTCTGACCTCTCCTGGAGCTGGGCAGAGGAGGAACGATGGGCATGTCTGACACAAACAATCCAGTCTTGTCGGGTACACCAACCCCACAGGGCTGGACAATGAGTTTGTCTTGAGGTAGATTTTAGTGGGTGCGTCGAAACAAGAGGTATTGAGTGTGTAGGTACTCAGAGACTGGGCCCCGCTCCTGTTCCCTGTCACTTGTTCTCCATTGTCAAGTTTCAGTGATTGTCTTGTGCATTTATTGTTGTTGGGTTTTTTTTGTCAGACCTCAGCCAACTCGGAGGCACTGAGTAGACCGGGCTGGGTGCTACTTCCTGTGTGTATATTATTCTAATCTAGTTCTTGTCTAGGTGTGTTATTTTGGCCTTACGCTGGAAATATGATGACAACGAAGGAGAACACTGTCCTGGCACCATTTCTGAATATAATTAATCAGTGACAGAATAAAAGTTGGACACAGCATTTGGACTTACAGGGGGGGCGCGTGTGAAGGAATGTACTTTTGTTCATAAGGCATAAAGGGAGAAAAACAGCAACAAAAAGGTTTGGCCTCTTGAGCCTTCTATTAGTGTGGCTGAGTGGTTTCCTGAGCCACTTGACAAAAGCAACTGTAAAGCAATAAATAGGCTCCCTCATCTCTGAGGCTGTGTCCCCTCTTCAAAGTTGGATGAGGAACACGGTGCGTTCCTGACAACTGACACTTTAAATGGGTCAAACACTCCAAAATGTCTTATCTTCGATCCCACTCACAGGTTTGCCTTGCGCTCCTTTACAACGCTTTTAACTAAAGATACGGATGAAGGGATAACATCTCAAATTCAACATCACAAATCGAAAACGGACAACCCTTTTAGTGAATCGACAAAACAACGCAAATTAGTTGTTTGTCCTCCACTATCTCTTTTCCAGGACAATAGGGTCTAAACGTCACATTGAAAAGTTTTGGATCCACTGCAGAGATCCGACTAAAAGAGGAGAAACCATCCGTAGCTCCGACATCCCGTCTATTAAAACCCTTCAGCTACGATTAATACCACGCCAGTTTGTTGGAATAAAAAGAGACAAAGGGTCGCCTAAAATTCTGTCATCCCGTCCAACTCCCCTATAGAGCTGAGCTGCCTACGAACAAACCTGAGAGTGATTAAAAAATAAAGCACTATAGCAACCAGCAGGCCAATAGAGGAACGGAAAGCTGTTTACAAGGGGGTGTACCGTTTCTATGGTTGCCGGGCAAACCTCCTGCACCAGGTATTAAACTTCCCCCCCGACGGATCCTGCAGCACCGTTATAAAGACCCGCTGCAGACCTTTGACTGGAGAAGCGCGCATCACAGCGCCAAACACAATCCAGAGGAATTTCTTTCTTTCTTTAAATAGTCAACAGGTGCAAATCTCCTCTGCGACGCTCTGCGACTGGGAGCTCGGTGTAGCTGTTCATTTGGAATTAAAAGGTTCCTCGACATAATAGCTGATAAAGGTGAGTTTTAATATTGTAATACTTTATTACTGTAAGGGAATTATTATTTTTTTTTTTTTTAGTGGAAATAGTAACGTCTATTTCTTTGGATTTGTTTGTTAATAATATCCTAGATTGTGACGTTTCTATATTAGGCCTACTACTATCTCAGTTTGTTCCATTTGTTTAACTTTTAATGTTATCTTTTTATAAAGAAATAGATTAGATTAATCACTTAATTGTAAAATGGTTATATTGTTCGATATATTATGACACTATGTATTATTCTCAGTGTTATTATTAATGTTAGATTCTGGAATAATCTTATGGTAAAACATTATTGAAATAAATGAATTATTCAATTAATGAAAAAAAATGCCTTACTGTACGTTATCCGTCTAAACTATTCAAATTATCTGGATTTCGACAGGCGTAAATGTTAATGTCCTACATGCGGATATATCCCCCCTGGATGAAATCCCATCTAACTTATTTTCGCTGCGAATAATACTTTAATTAATGCAATTTAATATAACAATATGAGGTATTTTTCTATTAAACTCTGTCTAAAGCCCCCGTTGACTTGTGTGATGCGCCTCCTTGTGAGCGTCAAGTGCGTCAGTGTTCAAGAAAGTTCTATGACCTCCAGGCGCTGCGGAGGCAACATCGGCTACACGATTTAACTCATATTTTAAAGTTTAAGGAAAGTTCCGGATTTTGCTCAGACAACCAGGTGATAGACACCCCATTAGATTTGAATGGGAATTGGAATGGAAATCAACCGAGTGAAACTCCTTTAATTTACACGCACACACGCGCACGAGCACTCTCTCGCTCTCTCTCTCTCTCTCTCTCTCTCTCTCTCTTGTCTCACACAAACAAACAAACACACACACACACACACACACACACACACACACACACACACACACACACACACACACACACACACACACACACACAGCACACACACAGCACAGTACACCCAAATCAAAATCCAATTTTCAAACCAGGCATCGCCTATTCCATATCAAGGAGCAGAGAGGTAGTTAGGAAATTATTCCTCTATGCCTGCAGGATCAAGATGACAACTTGACATTCTTGAATTGGCTCTCATACGCGGTCTAGATATTATGCTCAAAGGCCATTTTCTTTGACTTTCAAGGCAGCCCCGGAAATGTAAATTAACTCTCTAGAGGTGAAAGTGGCCTCATTACATGCTCCTTTTCAACCTGTCAGGTCATATTCTATCAAAGTTAGGACTTCCAGGTCACCAAAGAGCTTAAAGGAGCATGTAACCTGGCAACTAAACCATTCAGTTCAAACGTAACACAACCCAAAGCAAAGATGAGCAAAGTACAGTACAGAACAAATAAATCAGATAATTGAATGAGAATTATTGTGTCAATATATGCGTCTGCTTATTGTACCAATCACACTTGATATGTGATATGAGTAATATGTTAAAATCAAATAAAAAGTCAAATTAGATCATAAGATATAGTATAATGGTGATGAGGCTTCCTCTCTCTCTCTGTTTTGATTGTTCCAGTTCTCAGTGGTGCTGTTTCCCTCTACTTCCTGGTCTTTGTTTTGCTTTGACGGCCCGTCAAACAGATCATTCCCTCAGCCAGCAGAAGCTATGCTTGTTTTGGTTTCTTAGTATATTTCACCATACTAACGCTAGAGCTCAATAATGTCTTAATATCCTACAGATAGCACCTTTAAAGGAATAATAGAAGCAGATTTTTTAAAACCTAACGTGTAGATAATCCCAATTTTCAACTATTTAAGCCCCTCTGTCACTCTGTTAACCAGTTTCAAATGTGCTTCTACCGATATGAGTATGTAGGACACCACTGTGTGTATTTGTAAACACAGCTGCGAGACCCTTTATTTGCGCACCTGTCCATCCTTCACACCTGTGCCAAGCAGGACACAAAACCATTTGCAAACACCTGCCGATTGAGCAGACACTGGATGTTACAGAGGAGTTTGTGATATATGAAGTGTCTCCTTACTGTAGAGATGCATGTATGTAAAGCACACATGCACAGTATTGTGTCAACTGAGGAGAGCGGAATTTACATCCAGCGCTCGTAGAGCAGAATAGCTGTAAATTTGCACTTTTCTTGTATTAATCTCTGTCATTACCAGGTGTATTTCTCAGATATCTCTCAGGCCTGAAGTATACCGTGAAAAGGACACTGGGGACCAGAGAGAATGGAAGTTCTCAACTCATCCCACTTCACCAATGTCAGCGAGAGCAACGCTGTCGCCACCAACCTTCTCTCTAGAAATCCTTACACAACTGTGGAGATGGTACTCATCATCCTAGTGGCCGGTTCACTAAGTCTGGTCACGATCATAGGCAACATCCTGGTCATGGTCTCTATAAAGGTTTGGATTTTCTTGTTTTGATCATTTCCAATCAATGAACCTGATTCAAACACTCATTTCTCAGCATTGAATCCACAGAATTGCATAGAAAGACACGGCAAGAGACTAACATAGTTGACAACATGCAATATTGTGTTTCAGAATCTTTCAGAATGTAATAATCCTGAGGAAGCACTTTGCATTCTATGAAAACATTAGCATCTATGTTTTCTTTCTGAAGGTCAACAGGAACCTGCAGACTGTCAACAACTACTTCCTGTTCAGCCTGGCCTGTGCAGACCTTATCATTGGCTTATGCTCCATGAACCTTTACACAGTCTATATTGTGATTGGCCACTGGCCCTTAGGAGCGGTGGTGTGTGACCTGTGGTTGGCTGTTGATTATGTTGTCAGCAACGCTTCAGTCATGAACCTCCTAATCATCAGTTTTGACCGTTACTTCTGTGTCACCAAGCCACTCAGCTACCCTGTGCGTCGCAGCACCAAAATGGCAGGGTTGATGATTGCTGCGGCCTGGGTCTTGTCCTTCATCTTGTGGGCGCCGGCCATCTTGTTCTGGCAGTTCATCGTGGGCGGGAGAACTGTGCCAACAGGGGAGTGCTACATTCAGTTCTTCTCCAATGCAGCAGTGACATTTGGCACGGCCATTGCCGCTTTTTACCTGCCAGTGGCTATCATGATTGCCCTCTATTGGCGCATCTCCAAGGCCAGCCGTAGTCGTGTGAGGAAGGACAGCAGGAAGGCCTCTGGCACCAGCCTGGGGGAAGGCCCTTCACAGAGCCAGGAGGAGGGATGTGAGAGTCAGCCCAACAACTGCGTCGTGACCGGGAAAAATGAGGTGGGAGTTGGAAACAGGGACAAGAAGAAGGAAATTGTCCAACAGCAGAATGGAAATGGCCCCTGCAAGGATGAACAGATAGAAAGGGAGGGTTCAACCAATGACAGCGCCATGACAGTCAGTATCCCTACTTCGTCATCTAATCCGAGGGAGGAAGTGACATCGGGTCCCGCTGACCTATCACAGGGGAGAAGAGGGGCCACAAGTTGTGGGCCCGAACTCCCCTGTGTCAGAAACCCAACCAAGTCTGGCCGAAAAGCCTGCCGAGAGGTCTCAGCCACTGAGAGACGAAGCCTGGTCACAAGGACACTGTTCAAGGTGATTTAAATTAGAAAGTCAGACATACATACTTGCGCATAATGTTTCAAATGGAGTTAAAAAACTATAAACTTTACCAGGGCTTGGATAGAGTCACAACCTTTGACACCCATGCGAATGAGCTGATTGAAAATATCTGCCATATTTGCTTTCATTTGCAGGTGACAAAGCAGAGCCCGGTGATGAAATCTAAAAAGAGGGGCACTTCTTCCCGGGAGAAAAAGGTGACTCGCACCATCATGGCCATTCTGGTCGCATTCGTCGCAACGTGGACACCTTACAACGTGATGGTCCTGATCAACACCTTCTGCTCTACCTGCATCCCAAACTCCCTGTGGACCATTGGGTACTGGCTGTGCTACATCAACAGCACAATCAACCCGGCCTGCTACGCCCTCTGCAACACTACCTTCAAAAATACCTTCAAACACCTGCTCCTCTGCCAGTACAAAAACATACGCTCAGCGCGATGAGGGCAGACGGAGTACAAATAACGAATAACGATTTCGACTGGGTGTAGATAATACGATTCAAGATCTTTATCAGCTACGGCTTCACCTTGTAAGATAAGATGACACCAAATTTCTATTGCAATGACAAAGGAAAGGAAAAGTCCCCGTATTCATTAAAAAAAATGAACGGCTTGAGAACGATAAACGTAACAAAACCTGCTGGCTCCAAGATATTCAAGGCAATTCCTATGGGAATGCATTTTATTGTATAAAGTATATTTGACGCTGGGTGTAGTCTGTCAAAAAGTTTCTTGTGTCATTTCATGATTATTTCTTTGCTCGTCTTACTTGAGCTTGTACACTACATTGTTTAGTAAGCAATCTGCCTAAATGCTGTTGATTTCGCACTACAGTAAAATGGCGGGTCATGTGATGGTTCTAAACCAATCATTTTAATCCTGCCGCACACAATGTAAGTGCTAACTAGGGTGGAGTCAGAAACAGTGTTGAATCTTTCCGTGCAGCGGTAACATAAGAAGTGATGATATTCTGTAAAAGAAAAAAATGAATCAGAAAACAGGCTTGTAAAAACTATATCTGCCAACATTGAAACAAACAAAAAAAAAAAAAGCCAAATAAAACCTATTCAGAGGTTAAAAAAAAGGGGGGGGAGTGTTGGCAGCTATGAAAAACATGACTGTAATGTGTGTGTGTTTGTGTGCGTGTGTATCTGAGTGTGTTTGTACGCATCTGTGTGTGTCTGTGTATATGTGCGTAACATGTGTGTCTGTGTGTGTCTGTGTGTGTATGTGTGTGCACATGCTTCTCGTCGGGTGGGATATACTGTATTCTCATTAAGCTAATGTGACATCTGTAATCTCTGTTATTGTAAGATGTGACCTACATCCTTCCCTTCTTTATCTGTGTACTGCAGGTGTTTTCAATAAATAAGAATAAATATTGACAGGAATGTTTAACCGTATGGTCTTTCGTGTGTGTACGAGCTGTAGCTTTAAAAGGCGAGGCAAACGAACACCCTTTCCAATGTCATGAACTCATACATCTGCAGCGGCTCATTCACATTTCTGAATAGTTCACACTTCTCTGGACGCATGTGAACTCAACACATCAGGTTGTTAATGTCTGGCTGCTGGAATTGTTCAGCAAAGGAAAAAGAAAACATTTTAATGTCATTGCCCAGTTTAACTGCTTCCCTGCACGGCTGGTTTGGTCTTGAAGTGATAATGTGTAATAACACCTCATTAACACATGAGAATGAGACGGCCATCCTGGTCCAGAATCATTTCCACACTTGTTACTGGTGTGAATGTGCTGCATATAATCTGTACTTTGACCATTTAGCTTTCCACAAAATGACATGAGGTTAATATGATATAAAGGTCAAGATGAAATCAAGGAACAAAAACAGGCCTATTAACTGGCTCCTCTTAAAGGAAAGACCAGGCAAATAGGTGACAGGCGCTGCAGAGGCACAGTTGATGCTTCTTCGGTTGTTTATTAAAGAAATGCTTCTTTGATTTTCTAAAGAAGCACGGCTGGCAAAGATCTCCAACCCATGAACAAAATGCGATTGAGTTGACTAATATGGCAATGTGTCTGCTTTGGCTTCCGGCCCAGATTCCATCTCACTATTTGTCTGTGAGCCTAACTTTAATCTTTCCAGGTTCGCCACTGCGGCAGGAATGCCTCAACCTCAGCCTCCTCGCTGCAGGCCGTCATCCTGATCTCCGCTTTCTGCCTCAGCTCCTGGGCCATTTGGCAATAATTCTCCCGGTATGCCCCGTCCTTAATTATAGCCGTCATTCCGACTGCTTTGCTCACCTTTTATTGACACATCCCTGAGAAAGCGTTCTTCATGCTACAACCTGTTCCACACCACACCTAAAGAGGGCATCGCAGTCTTTGACCTGTTCCTTGCTGGGGTGCCGGCCCAAGGGGATGGACTGCATGCTGCGCCGCGTAGCTTTTGATGTGTGAATTTACAAAACCGAACGGATAGCACCTTTTCTAAAGGATATCTCAAGTCATTTAGCATTGCAGTAAAGCACCCCTCTCAGCTCATCATATAAAGGACATTTGTTCGTTCATTAATTTATTAATCTATTCCTGTTTAAGGTCACGGGGAAAGGCAGAACATACAATTAATTTCATTTTCACTTTCCAGTTTACATAACAGAATGATTCTGTCCTCCACTGGACAGAACTACAGTATATATACTATAGTACTACTACTATAGTACTATAGTACTATAGTACTATATACTATGGAATCTTCCTTTTTCTATAGCTAATGGTCAAGTACTTAAACTTAACTGTTTGGAGATCATTGGGTTCAAACTGTTCTGCTATTCTTAACATTATGTAAATACATACACTGGAATACAGAAACCTAGAACACAACAAATATTTGTGTAATATTTCATATAGATTTATTATATTATTTTTTTGTTTTGTTAAAAAGATTATATATATTTTTATAGCACCAGGAGTACCCTTGTACATTTTTTTGTACATGAATTTTGTATTTGCCAATACTCTGTATGACCTAGTTTGGCTTAATATAATACACAAACTCAAAAATGGTGCAGCTATTTCTTGCATGTCTCCGTGACTTCATACAAAAAGTAGCCAGTGTCATAGAAACACTATGACCTCACCAGTCACAGTTGCAGTTTATTCATCATTTGCCAGAGAGAAGTGTAAAGGAAGTTGGGTTATCTACCTGATGTGAGAACTACAACTTTATATATGGAAAACTATGACAGACTGCAGTATCCCCTTTTTATCACTATGATATTTAGGTTATAAACTTTAAAAGTCACAGAACATTTTGGCCATATTGTTTTCCTATGACTACACAATACTGCTGTGTATCTGTGGTGTTGGATAGGCAGCGATGTCCATTTTATTGCAGAGGTACATTAACCAAACAATTCAACAAAAATGAACCATTCCTGATGAGATCTAACCTAAAATTCCTGCACTGGGTAAAAAATAGAGGATGGTGAGGAGCAGAGGGAGATTTGGAGAGACAAAGAGGACTGGGTGAAGCATACACTGGCCCCCGTCCCCGTCCCCCTAGAGTGGGTCCCCTCAACCTCTTCAGCAGGAAGCATAATGGATTCCTGCCAGGTTCTGGATCCTGTGGACAAACAGAACAGAAGGCTGCTCTGGCTTAGCGGTGGAAGGCCCCACCTCTGGACGACTGTGGAAATATTATGCCCCCGAGTGGAATGTAATGGTACTTGAAGGTTTTCCATTGGTTGATATTCAAATACCGTACATCCCATGGTACATAGTACATCCCATTCCTTTTGTAAAAATACTTTGCGTAGGAAGGGGCATTTTCTGGTTGTGTTACTCCTTTCAACGTTAATTCAATAGGGATTGGTTTACATTTTTGGGTGGCTTAGTGACAAAAAGAAAAATAATTTACAATACAATACACTATACAATACATTATGAAACAATACAGTACACTATGAAACAATTACATCACAATAAAATACAATACACTATACAATACATTATGAAACAATACATCACAATACAATACACTATACAATACATTATGAAACAATACAGTACACTATGAAACAATTACATCACAATAAAATACAATACACTATACAATACATTATGAAACAACACAGTATATTATGAAACAATACATCACAATACAATTACAATTACTTTACTGTGGTACACTTGGATACTTAGCTTGCAAAACAGCCTTTATGTGTAGAGCAACAAAGGGCCATGTATCAAAAGTAAAGGGAAGCGGTCTATCATTATCTATTGCTGTTATCAGCAGTAATGCTGGTAGAGTTTACGGTAAACACATGTCACCATACCTGTTTGTTTACAATGTAATCTTCTATCTGCGTTGCACTCACTTCTCCGTGCCCATTGAGATTTGACCAGTGTTATCAAAGACAACACAAGAACAACAAGAACAGGCGGTAACACTGCAAGACCAAATGCTTGATTAGCATTTGTTTGTAGTTTGCACACCTCCATAAGTGTGAACAGGACACAAAGGCTCTGTGTGTGTGTGTGTGTGTGTGTGTTTTTATGCACGCTTTCTGCCTGTTTTGTGGCAATTTGGTAGCTTAAGGTTACATTCATCTGTTGAAGGTTGTCAATGCCAGATTCCTCATTACATTATATTATCTCTTTCACGCTATACATTATATAAAGCAAAAAGTAAAGCTAACATAACTGTGTGTTTACAGTATACACATTGCATAAGGGACTTATCCTACTAACTACCTGTTTTACATATAGTCAAACTAACTCTAAAAACCCTGCTGTTTAGGGTAAACACATGCTCAAGAGGGTGAAGTGAACTGGTCCATATAGGCGACATTGGTATTTCTGGCAGGAAGGAATATCAGAGCTATGTGGGCAGGCTCTGCTCGTGCCTTCACTCAGACCGTCCCCTCTTCTGTTTTCACCATCTGAGAAGTCATTCGATTTCAGTCTGCAACTGTCTGTCAGTGAAGTCATGGCAGAGGGAAAGGAAGCCGAAGCTCGCTGCCTTGACGACGCCCCGCCGCTACCGGATGTCTTCCCCGAGCCGCATGCAGAGGATGGGGCTAAGCTGGACGGCGAGGCAGGGGTGGACGCTACTTCCACCACAGCCCCTTCAAGTCCCAACGGTCAGTCTCCGACATGCAGCCCAACGCTATTGAATATGTTAAAGGCAGCAGAGAGCAGAAGGACATCACACTGTCAACCGCAGAGCGGAGACAGAGATCAGGGAGAGACGTCTGCCACCGGAACGGGAGAGCTCGTCACCGAGGCGCTGAAGACAGATTTGGTGAGACTTTATTTCCTTCTTATGTATACTGTATATAAAGGGGTTTACGAGAGCCCAAGCAAGCACACACCCAGCTGCACGGGGTTAGTCCGGTAACAACGTGGACTATATGTCAGGGTCAAGGATGAAGAGTTTGGAGAGTTCATCGAGAAAAGTTCCACGAAGCAAGCGTGAATCTGCATCTACTTATGCTGTTAATAATCTCACTTTGAATGTCTAGGCTTCTATTAATGTTTGACCAGCATTTCCAATGGAAATATTGCACATATTTTGGCCCTTATGTTTAAGTACGTCTTGGAACGTGGGGGGTGATACAGGACAGAATGTAGTCATTGTGTAGACAGTGAACAATGAGTCACAAATTCTAACCGTACCCTCTCCCTTTCTTGAAGAAACCTCAGCTGGCTTCTGTGTCACTGAATGCAACTTAAGCTCTAGTTTGTGTCAGTTCTAGTTTAGTTTTGCTGATGAGATCGTGGTGTTTTTCCACTCCTCCCTTCACCGTAGAGTTGCCTCTCTGTACATATCTGCCCAAACATTTTAACTGCCTCTGCGGTCTTAATGTTTAGCCTCGGAGGCAAGACAGCAGAGAACACTTCAAATGTTCCCATTCGTTTGAGGCCTCAGTTAAAACTGGACCTTACTCTGCTCTCTTCCTTCCTCAACCTTGTAACTCTGCTCCTTCTCTCCATCTCTCACCTGTTCCTCTGTTATATTTTCCCAGACAAGGTCCCGTAAGCCTCACAAAGACTCCGTTTATATGCACTTCCTATTCTTTGTCAGTCTTTTCTCCACCTGTCACCTGGACCTGTTGGGCGAGGGTGTGGCGTAAAAACCACGCTCCTTGAACTCGTCCACAGCAGTCAGTCTGTTGTTGACCAGCATCAGCCTACAGCTCTAGAGTCTTGTGTTGTGGTTGAGCTCTACCAGCATGAAGAAGGGGTACAGTCTAGTGAACTTAACCAAATCCAAGGACCAGGAGGCAGTGCAGTCCATCTGCATCAAGGTACCTTTGCTCTAGCCTTGCAAGCATTGGTGATCTTTAAACCAATTCTGAACTATTACTACTATTTTTTGTTTTTGTAATGCTTTGGTCTAGCAGAAAGGGCAAAATATGGGAGCAGTAAGAAATCCATATTATTACAGGGAACATATCAACGTGCAAATGCTTTTCTGGAATGAAGCTTTTAATTCAACTCACTAGGTGAATTAAAAGCTTCATTTCAGAGCGCCGTTGAGGTTACTTATGTCATTATTTAGTTAACTTTTACACCGGTTTGTGTCACAGCTTAGTGTCCTGCGTTAAAGATTAAGCGGCCACTTGAGACACTGCTAGCTTGTTATATTCAAAAACCTTCACTTCTTGGAAGAATTAAAGTAAAATGGAAGCTTACTTCAAGTGGTTTTCAAAAATTAACAGGCGACAGTCTTGGACAATGTACTCAATGTCATTTGAGATTTTAGGGGAGTGACTACTGGAGTTGATGTTTTTTTTTTGAAGTGCAGGCTTTACTCATATTCAATCATCAAAGGCAGCAAATCAGATATATTTTGATTTCATAGACAAAAAGGAAGTGTTGTGTATAGTACATCTCTGTTCTTGCAGGTGTAAAAGAACATAGGTGGGTTATTTTACAGTGGTATAAGCAAACGCTGTTAGTAAACATGGTATCATTGCGACTGATGACAAAAAGATTTGGGACTTTTTGGTTTTGATTGATTAGCTCGGCTTTGTGGAACTCTCACTTCTTAAAGTTTACTAAATTCTATACTGGGGAAGCTTTCCCGTGACACAAACAATTATATTTCCTTCGTGGTTTTACTTGATGCAGCAGCATCTAAAGGAACGTCAAAGGAACACGCAACCACAAGAAACTGTTCCAGAGGTGGTCATTACAAACCATTATATGCATTTCATGTTCCATTTCTTTTAACAAGAAAGGGAGGGGACAGTTTGATCTAGAGGAGCATCAGACGAATGATCCCTCGCTTAATCCTTTATGAGTGTTACGCTTTTCTTCTCTTAATGCAATAATGTGATTGGAAGAAAGCTCATTAGTTATACACAGTCAGATAAATACAGAGCCATATATAATTGCAATTTGAATGCAGATATGTGAGGAGTGCTCGCCTGCCTAATTCATCCATTTAATTCACATTCAGAGCCCAGAACTTTGCTCCAGCTAGTGCTTATCACAAACACCTTTGTCAGCTTAATTTCTTTTTTTTTTTTTTTTTACTAAAAATGGCTACTCTTCTCCTGGGCTTCTTTATGCACTTTGACCTGACGTTCATTTGAATGGACTCGTTGAACTCACGATGACCTCTAGTGGAGGTCTACAGAGCAGAAGCGCTATGAGTGACAACAGCCACGAAATCTGGTCCTCAATAACGTGTTTTAAATCTAAACTAGACCCGGCGGATGGTGTAGGAGTTGTGTATTTTGAATACAGCGATCCCGGAGAGACCAGAAAGCAGATCTATAGACTTACAGTATCACAGAGCTATAGCTACACTTGCTAATCCTTTTAGGAGCTGCCAACTCAACTCTGCAGTGATCCCATCAGCCTATAGCGCTAAAGCGTGTGTGCGTGTGTGTGTGTATGTGTGTGTAAGAGAGAGAGAGAGAGCTGGGGGGGAACAAAGAAGGGAGGAGAGTTTGGGAGGAGGGTATAAGCACTCAACAAGCCTGTATTTTTAGCAAATGAAAACTTGAAGCCCAGACACACAGTAGCCAGCCCAGGCAGAGTGAGCAGGGGAATGAACATGGCCAAGTGGGATTCTTCCTCTGACAGCAGCCAGGCCTTCCAGCCACCCCACTGGATGGTGAGACAGAAATAGAATAGAACGAACAGTTAATAGGTGAGAATGAGAGAGATGAAGAATGGCAGCTGATCTGTGACGATGACGAACCTCGAACAGTTTATGGAGCGCACGAGAGCGCGGGTAGAGTATAAAAGGGACTCGGCGAAGCTGCCCGCTGCGACGCGCGGTGATGGCAGCGATGACTTTGCCTGCATATAATGTTATATATAATGTTATAATGTTTAAAATCCCTCACAGAAGCCAATATATTCGTTTTTATGGCTAAAAACAAACTGCTGTACCCGGTGTCTATCTCAGTCTTACCCAGTCTGTCGTGTGTGTCCTGTTTACATTCACATGTTAGGTATTTTAGCTGTCATTCTTCTTCGTCAGCAGGACACACGGGCTGTCGCTGGGATTGAACCCGTGACCTTTAATCTGAAGGACCAGTCTCTCTTGCCGCCAGAACAGCCCAGTGGATTAACGTGTCCTCTCGCGATACCTCCGTCCGGCGTCTGTGTCTTGATGGATCTTTTTTTATCACTTTTGTCTCCACAGCAAATACAGTTTGCCGAACAGAGGCAGGAATTCAACAAGCGCCCCGCCAAGACCAGCCGTCGCTCTCTGTCTCGGTCCGTGTCGCAGTCCTCTATGGACAGCTATAGCTCAGGTACGAGGCGCGCTCACCGGCACAAACACAGACACGCGTGCACGCGCACGTACACGCGCACGCACGCATATACGAACAGACACACACACACAGACACACACACACACACACAGACACAAACACAATCACACACACTCTAAGTATGGTCACACGTCTGCGATATTTAACTCATTAGTTGGAGCTGGATCAAGTCCCCAACAGCACGAGAACACAGGCCTCAGGGATTAGTCCCAAAGCTTTCCCCTCCAGACAAACTTTAATTAAAAGGAAAAGTCCTCTGAAGAATTGACTCTTTTTCATTTAGTCCTAATCTCTTCTGTGAGCCATTTCTCAAACCACAGAAGTTTATGCAGACTTTAAAGGCACAAAAAAGTAATAATCCTGACCCACCCAGCTGGAGTCTGACTCCTGATTACCGTATAAACAGTTGGATTCAAAATACCCTGTCGGTTGACAGTTTTATAACATTCCATAATATATCGTGTCTTTTTATATTGCAATGTTTCACTCTTACGTCATACTATGTTAACTTCTTATTTTCCCTAATGAATGTGTTAATGTCTAATTTGTCAGTGTGATCAATTCTTTGCACCACAGTATACAGCGACAGCTCGGAGGATGAGTCTTCTCCCAGAGACAGGGTGCAGAAGACCTCCAAGGGCCAGTCAGACTTTTGCATCAAAAACATCAAACAGGCCAAGTTTGGGCGCAGGGAGATACAAATCGCACAGCAAGGTTAGAGACTTAAAGAGATTTGTCAACGTGCCAGTATGTTTTTCGAACCTTGTGAGCAAACGTATGCAAAGATGATCATAGACAGAGTTCCCCACCATTTGTGACCCGGTGACGCTGTGTTGATGTGTAGAGATGCCGGCTCTGATGGTTCTGAGGAGGAGAGCGGAAGGGGAGAAACCTCTGGCTGGAGCCAAAGTGGTGGGCTGCACGCACATCACCGCCCAGACAGCGGTGAGTTCAGACACATGCAAACGCACATGCATACGCACAAACAAAGAAAAGCCCGTCTCCAACGGCAACTTCGGAACGCGGGTGATGCGTTGTTGTCTTCGGTTTTGGAGGTTAATTGTTGATGTTTATTGTTGTCACTTTTTTAAGATTCATTCTTCATTTGTTGTAGAAGTAACAATAATCCCAAACTGTTACATAGACCGCATGACGGTTTACGTACTTCCTAGTGCTGATGTATGTTTACCTGTTCAAACAGGTGTTGATTGAGACTCTGACTACGCTGGGAGCACAGTGCCGATGGGCGGCCTGTAACATCTACTCCACACAGAACGCCGTGGCCGCTGCCCTGGCGGAGGGGGGTGAGAATATCTGCTCTTACTCTCTCATTCCTCACTTTCTGACGCTGTCATTAGTTTTCTCATTATCCCTTCCTTACTCCGTTTCAGGGATCTCGGTGTTTGCGTGGAAGGGAGAGTCAGAGGACGACTTCTGGTGGTGTATTGACCGATGTGCCAATGCGGAGGCCTGGCAGCCTAACATGGTACTGTGATGTTCACCCAACCCCCTGACCAGTTCTCTGGAAGAGAGGTTGTTGAGTAGAGTAGTCGTGAGAGGAAAGATGAACTCTTGATTACAACTCAATTGAATTAATTGTAATGTGTGCCCGTCGCTGCTCTCAGATCCTGGATGATGGAGGAGACCTGACCCACTGGATCTATAAGAAGTACCCCAGCCTCTTCAAGAGGATTAAAGGCATCGTGGAGGAAAGTGTCACAGGGGTCCACAGGTTAGTTTTGTACAAAGTAAAATTCCATACAATATGGCCGACATTCATTTCGGCTCAAATGAAAATTGCTGAGACATTTACAACACTAAACAAACTTTAATAGTAGTTCTATCATCTGGGCAAATGTCAGATTTAGGAGCATGGTGGGTCTGTATGTTGTTGTTTACCTCCAATATCTACCTAGAACATATTGTTAACAAGAAGGATATCGTCACATTGAACCGCCCCAGATGACCCACTGGTTGTGGTATGTTGTTATTCGAAACACATCAACTTGGATTTCAGATTGTACCAGCTGTCAAAGGGAGGGAAGCTGTCTGTTCCAGCTATGAATGTCAATGACTCCGTGACCAAACAGAAGTTTGACAACCTCTACTGCTGCAGGGAATCCATACTGGACGGGTAGGGATGTTTACATGTTTACTTGGCACCGTACAATATAGAACAATGGTTTCACGTTCTTGCTCATTTCCTCCAGGTTAAAGCGAACCACAGATGTGATGTTTGGTGGGAAACAGGCGGTGGTGTGTGGTTATGGTGAGGTCAGTAAGAGACATTAATGCCACCATTGTTAGCAGAAACACATTTGTCTTGACTTTATAACCAAGAGTTGGTCAAATTCAAGCTGTATAGTGTTCGTATGGCATCTCTGTTCGCAGGTTGGTAAAGGTTGCTGCGCTGCTCTGAAGGCGTTGGGTGCAATTGTGTTCATAACAGAAGTGGATCCCATCTGTGCCCTTCAAGCTTGGTATGGAGGATGTTCTTTATCTGCTCAGATCTCAAGTGTTGTCTTCACCTCTCCATAGCTTCTTCTAACAAAAAAAATCATGAAACGTGTAAATATTCTCGTGACAGGTCTGTCACTATGCTAGGGGTTCGTTTCGGAAGGAGAGAGTCCTAGGGAGTAGTAGCACACACAGATTCTTTTATTAAGGGAACTTAAAAAACAGAGACCATACAGACCAGTAGGTAAACTAGAATTGTGTTTTGCCATTACTGTAATGGTAATAATGGTATGTGTGGTGGTATGTATGTATGTATGTATGTGTGTGTGTGTGTGTGTGTGTGGTCAGGACCCAGCCTCACTACAAGAGAGAAACACACTGTTAAACAACAGATATACTGTATATATGGCTGCTAATCAGCCTGAGCTCTCACAGGTGTGTCTGTCACTGCTGGCTCTCTGCCTTCAGCTGGCATCTAAACCACAACCCGCTACCACTGTCCTATGATGTGACACACTATGGATCTAACAGCTTTGTCCTCATCTATGTCCCCCCAGCATGGATGGTTTCAGACTGGTCAAGCTGACTGAGATTATCAGACAGGTGGACATAGTGATCACTTGCACAGGTAAGATTTCAGACACTATCTTGCAAAAAGTAATTGAAAGAAATACTACAGCAGAACTTTCCATTAGCTTTTCAGTAATACACTAACGCGTTATATTGTGTTTTGTAAGGCAAACACACAAAACCTAACATTAGATATACTTTTAATTTCTACAATTGTGTCTCAAGTCTGGCTGGTTGTGTTTCTGCGCAGGCAACAGAAACGTGGTGGGGAGGGAGTACCTGGACAGAATGAAGAATGGCTGCATTGTCTGTAACATGGGACACTCCAACACCGAGATAGATGTGGTATGAGCACGGTGTGTGTGTGTGTGTGTGTGTGTGTGTGCATGTGTGTATGAGGGTGTCGTTTAATTCTTGGCAATTGTTGGCTTGTAAAGCCCTTTGAGACTGTAATGTGATGAAGGGCTATATAAATAAACATGACTTGACTTGACTTGTATGCATGCGCATGTGCACGTATATTTGTGCGTCTGTGTGTGTGTGTGTGTATGTGTGTATATTTCTTTGTGTGTGTGTGTGTGTCTTTATGTGTCTTTGTGTGTGTGTGTTCGTGTGTGTGTACATGCAAACTTTACATGAGGGTAAAGTTTAGACCCTTGTTCCTCAGGCCAGTCTGCGGACCCCAGAGCTGACATGGGAGCGTGTGCGGTCTCAGGTGGACCACATCATATGGCCTGATGGCAAGAGAATAATCCTCCTGGCTGAGGTGATGAGAGTGTTATTGATTATACATGCCTGCTAGATATCATGCTTTCCTTTATCATTAGTATCTTTTTGGGGAATGTAGAACTACTAACACACTGTGAGGCAATGATACCTTTTAACGT
>OMKK01033514.1:0-12217 GCA_900302305.1 Polymixia japonica | reverse complement strand
GGGGGGCGGGAATTGTCAAAACAAGAGCATTCTGTGGTGTCAACTGGAGCGAGGCTGGATCACAACAATGCGTTAGTTAGCCATTAGACGCTATGGACACAAACAGTCCAGTCAAGTCTACACCGCTGGGCATTACATGAAGAAATTATGTAATCATCGATTGTTTTGATTCCCATTTGTCTCTATTTATGACTCTTACACAACAGCAGGTCCGTATTCCGAGAGATGAAGCAGCCGTGTGGCAACACTGTGTCAATTATTTGACCACCACATGCTTACTTAGTAGCTAGACTTCAGCTTTACAGCGAATGGCAACCATACAAAAGTACACACTTGCATAATAGACTTAAATTATCTTTTCATCAGGTGGTGTAATCAAACAAAAAGAATGATTTCTGATGAACAATCTTTCTGAAGAATTCAAAGGCTGTTCAAAATGTTTAGGAAGCTAAGTTGTGCTGCTGAATGCAAGGTGCAAACCACAGAGCTAGACTTGTGTGGGACAACCTGACTGAAGCAGTTAGGCGAGTCCTTCCTGCAGGAGTGTGTATGAGGTAGCGCATGACACCTGCATCTTGCTATAGGAAACATCTGTGCGCAGAATGCAAAGGGAGGGCGGGTGAGGACAACGGTTGTGTGAAACCAGATCATAGACAGTAAGAATATGCTTTTGGCTGGAGATCCCCCACTCCTATCTCCGTGACCATCTCCAATGTTATTGTTCACAGACTCCTAAGGTTTTTGGACATAGGAACCCTACAGACTCCCCTCCCCAAAGACATCCGTTTTAGACTTGAAACCGCAGTTATCTGCAGCAAACGGACAGGCATTTGGCTAGTAACAGGCCATAAAGAGTTGGCCAGCCTACGTGTGCACTACATGGCTCCAATTCAAACAGACAGGGGCCTTAGCAGCTGTTGTCCTTCTATAGCCTATCTAATGCATTGCTCGTCCGTGCAAAAGTTACTCTCGTGCTGTTAGCCAAAAGCTACAATTTCAGAGTCTTGACTTACGAGTGGCAAGTGTGATTTGTTTAGGCTGTGTGCGAGTGGTGAAATTAAGTTTGTCAAACTTGCCAGGACAAAACCAAATCTACACCGTTGTTGTCTGGTACAATGCTTATAAATTCAGCTGAGGCTTTGCCTTCAGCTCTTCCCACATTTCTAACAGTAAAACAACAGACTTTATAAAGTGGATGTGCAATGAGCAGCCCAATATACCCCCATTCTAATGTACCAATGTATTCAAGTGGACACAGTTATCACATAATGTTGTGATATGAATTTTGACATACTGGAATGTCATAACAGACATGCATTTTCTAATGTAAGTTTTTGTAAAATGTATACTTTTTCATAATGTTGTTGCCAAAATAATCTACCTTTTCTATAAATATACATAAACAATTTAATGTATGCTTAAACACCACACGATCCACGATTACTTGCCTATATAGATTGCATTCACACAAACATGTAGAGCAAATTCATTAAAAAAAAAGATAAAGCAATGCTTGCACTTCTTTCTCCTTCCTACCTTCCGACCCCATGCAGTTTGATTGCAGTAAGAAATTCCCTAATTGCCTAAATGAAGTCCACCATCAAAATTGCTCTTGTTATATTGACAAACCATTTCCAGAATATTCCAAAAAAACATAGAGGCCAAAAGACCTCCATCTCTCAAAAAAACAAAAACATGATGGTGCACTGAGCAGTCACGAGTAGATTAAATTAATAGCTGGCCTGCCATCTAGCAACTTTGAAAATAGCAAGCAGATTAAACACTTACAATATTATGATATTATGAACCGCTGTACGGTTCTTTAGCAAACATTCAATTTGTACAAACTGACCACTGTCTGCGGGCAGTAAGAGTTTTGTTTCACCTCTGGGATTTAGCTGATAGCTAAAATGCTAAAATCCTGACTTAAAAAGCTTGTGTGCCATTTTGGTATTATTGGAATACAATAGTTCACACAAGAAGGCTAGGCTTTTCAGCCAACATTACAGGC
Organism: Polymixia japonica; assembly: GCA_900302305.1. Lineage (NCBI taxonomy): Eukaryota > Metazoa > Chordata > Actinopteri > Polymixiiformes > Polymixiidae > Polymixia > Polymixia japonica. The sequence goes on along the minus strand of OMKK01033514.1, from coordinate 10,206 downwards.
CTATTAGTCAGCAGTTACTTTTTGTGAGTATTTATAGTCACTATAAGAATGTTTTGGGTTGGGGTTTTTTTTTTTTAATCAAAGCTGCAGATTCTCTGCCAAGTAGGCAACTCAATACATTATGGTTCTTTGCCCTTAAAGCATGTGGTTAAAAAAAAAAAAATTCCACTCACCACAGCAATTACGGTGTAGGAAAAAGAGCTGAAAGGCCTGGCTTACAGTCTTTAACAATTAGCCTCAGTTAGTGATCAATTAAGTTATTTAAACATTAAATTATTTCATTATTGTATACCTGCGTCTGTTTAAAAGGTTCTGTTAACGCTTGTGTCAATATTCAAAACCATGAAAACCTTCACAATATTTTTTTTTTTTTTGCATTACTCGCTTTGACGATAACAGTCACAAAAGTCTGTCTTTGAAATAAAGTTGTTATCCCATTTGCATAATGATAATTTCTCATTCTTTTATCTCAACTTCGCAGAGGCTTCATTGTTGTACATCACAAATGACCTCATGTAGTTGCTATTATCTAGAATTATCGTTAAACTAAATAATTGCTATATTGCCAACCCCTGTGAAGTGCTACGAGTGGAACAAGTTATTCTGAAGTTCTGGCCTGGGTCTAAAGGAATGAAATGTATATCCTGCACTGCACTATACTGGGCCATTACTAACGAGCACAAAGTTGTTTCTACAGTAATTAGGTCACGCTAAATGAAGACTAAAGTATTATCCTCAGTCCTGACATTTTTTTGGAGCTACAAGAGGCAACAGCCTCTCTGTCAACGACTGGACACGTCAGTGTTCCACACTTCATCAACGATATCCAAGATGGCTCCATCAAGGATAGATGTGCCTTCTGCAGTTGTTCTGTCTGTCCTCTCAAAATAAATTAATGGCAGCCTGTGTACAGAAAGAGAGAGTGTCAAGGAAATCTGTCTGTTTCCTTCCAACTGTCATGCTTTCCTATGCATGTGTGTTGCACATGCAAGCGGTGTGTGCTTATTTATGTGGATGTGCGTCACACACACGAGAGATGCATTGCTTTGACTATGTACTCGCCTGTCCCCGTCTATGACTTGGTTAACGCTCAGGTATGCGGACAACTGTTTGCAAAGTGTCCCAGCAGGGCCAGAAAAGCGGGTCATGAGGAGTTGGACTTTTCAGATGGCAAACCTAAAAACCACACTGCAGCATCAGGGGGAATCTAAGGCCAAAGCCATTTGACAGAGTCAGGAAGTTTTCTTAAGGCGGTGTGTATTTGGGGGTTATGACCCCTGCTTTTGCCAGCTGCTCACCTTCCCTCGAGCCACTTTGGGCTCTCGGTTTCAGTGAAAAACACCATGTTCAAACAGCTGCCTTCCTGCCTTTCTCCAAGTTATGAGACGAGCAACAGGTGAAGCTACTCAAATCATCTCACTGCTCTGGCAGTGTCAACTCTCTTGCATACCCCTCATACTGTCTCAGGACTGTCAGGAAGCAAAAATCAAAGTAGCAAGTAACAAGTCTCTGTTTGCATTTTCTTGTCCTGGACAATGCAAATCCTGTTGGTTTCATTTGCTCTATTTTTTGCAGAGCATTTGTCACAGCACTGTTTGCTTTTTAATCCTATCACAACCCAAAAGATTGACATAAATACTTGTTAAAAAGGTTAGAACCTACCTGACAATAAATGGCGTGGCATTTCAAACCACCAATTTCATGAAGTCAATGTCAGAGATGCATAAAAACATATGCACATATAAACTGAACTTATACTCTAGGTAATTCCAATAACATGCCTTAAATAGCTAAACAAAAATATGCAACAAGTGCTATCAAACTTTAAGAGCAAATCATCCGCTGAAAAACTAAGGAACAATGTGTTTGCATTTTTTCACCATAAACCACAAAGTGGAGTCTGTTCAGCGAGTGAGTCATAACAGCAGTGGTGTTATGCTTAGTCTCCGAGTGCAGGAAAATGTCAGTCAGACAGGCATAGCACTATAGCTACCAGTCCCTACCTATCCTGTCCAGTGAAGCCTGCACTTCTCAGCTATAAGTCCATGACTCGATACTGTAGCTAAGCCTGCAGACATCCAATTTATTGCAACAACAAACATCCATGGGGCATGTTCACAATTATCCAGCCGGAGAAGGAACTGTATACTCCAGGAACACCCTACGTTTGTTGTGGTGGCTTGTTTTGTGCACCACGGGGAGGATGTTCCGTGCTCTATTTATTTGGCTATAGGAACAAGACGTGTGAACTTTTTCGAGTGGGAGTAGCACAACCACAACTATTTTGGTTACTTAACTAGCAACAACTGACAGAATTCATTAAAAGATGTAATTTCAAAACAGCCCAATAACGTCCATCTGACAAATCCGAATGGTTTTAATTTAAAGGCATTTCTAGCCCTAGATTACTGTAATGCCCAAGAATGCATGCCAGAGATTGAATAAGATGGTGTGAATACTAGACAGGACATCTACAATAAACAAGAGATCAGCAATTGCCAAACAAGGTGATGACATATCATATAAATAATTTGTTTGCAGTAAGGGAATACACAGCTACTATTTTGAACACGGTTGTAATAGACAAGTTGCCCATACACTGGCTTTCCTGACAAGACATAATGTAAGTGTCCAAGTTGAGCATGACTATTCCTCTAGGAGTATCCAGTGTTGTTGTAGAAGCCATGTACAATGATTTTCCATGCAAACTAGCTCTATGTTGCCGTCTACACTGCAAAATGAAGTGTATGAGCTTTACAAGTGTTTGGTTTACGGGTCACCACCACCACGCAAAACAGATTTCAAAATGTAACGGAGACGACATCATATTAAAACACGGCATTGTAACCAGGTGACAAAGTGGTACGACAGCGCTACAATGTAACAAAGTCATTTGGAAACATTGTTTCTCCTGACATGATGTCAGCTCGACAGGCCGTAAGCCTGCTCTGCTGCTCCGGCTAAGCTACTATCAACCCTGCCTGTGTGGCTAACGTTAGCTTAGCCCCTTTCAGCTAGTTAAAAATGGCTGCTTTCCTTTAGTTTTTAAATCTCTTACCAGACAGAATAGATTGGAGTGGCAGTCCTCCAAGCTGGCCCCGTTTGGTACAAAACAAGAACTCATCCTTTCACTGCGAAGTCCAACACTCCATCGTTTCACTTCCCGGGAAATAAAGAACAATTTGGAAATTGTGTTTTTTTTAAGATGTGCTGGTTATATCAACCAGAATTATTATTTTTTAACATTTGGCAGGAGGATAGTTAATTCAACAACCTTCCGATAGCAGTTCCCCGTCAAAGATAAAAGCTGCTCATAGAGACCGTGCGATCTCTATTTCGACATCTCAAAAGCAGATAGTAAAAAATTTAAAGGAAGCGAAAAAATGTTCATAAAACAAAAAGAAAAGGGGAGCAAAGAAGCAACTCTCCCCCTCCCCCTTAGCCTAAAACGGTCTTTGCTAAAAAAAAAAAAAACGTCCCGACTACTCCTCCATCGCAAAATTCAGTCTAAAAACGAAATGCATCCTTTAAAAACCTTTCGAAATATGGCATCGGCCTATATTTTTGCGGTTATTTTGACCATTATTTCAGTCTCGGTTCCTGTTGGTTTCCATTTGAATTCATGGATTCCTTTCTTTAATGGCGGCCACAGGGACAACTCTGCCTACCAAAGCCTATTGGCTCATTCGTGGTCATGAGGGGTGTAATAACACAAGACTGATAGGTATTGCCGCTAGGCGAGCGCAAGTGGCGCTACTGAGCAACAGATTTTGTTACTAATGATCAAACCTATAAACTTGCTCACTTACACAGTGCACCACCTAGTGCATGTGATGGTGCACTTACAAAGAAATGGATCCACGCATCTATGCGCCCTTGTGATAAGGTTTAATGAGTAGACTCGGCAAGACCACAATGAAACACACTTCATCGTGGGAACTGTGTTTAGGTTTTTAATGTGGTATGAACGAGAGTGATCACTCATCCTTTGTAGGCCACTCTAGTGTGATTTAGTGATGTGATTTGTGGCAACGGTCTAACATAGTGATTTGTTGTTTTTTCCGAGTACAGTTCTGTTTTCACTTCATCAGCTTGACGGTTTTGGTGGAAGTTATATTGTTTTATGCAATTCTTGCATAGTTTTTAGAAAATCTGCTGCTGTGAAAAATATTTACTTTTGATGCCTTACTGCATGAATAAATGCTTCCTGACTTTATCCAGGCCTTTGCAGTTGATATACTGATGCATGGACCAGTGCCATTTGTCAGCAGTGCTGAACTTAACATCTGAATATCCTCAGCAAAGAACTGAAGTTTGGCTTCACAATGTTATTAGTCTTTTTATTCTTCTCCTTTTCTGTTTTTGCTGCAATTTATTTAAAACAGCTTCTGACAGCTTTGTATAAATCCCCAGGATTTTTTTACTTGAAGGTTAACATGGCCATATATGTAACTTTCCCAAATACTGCAAAATATTGCAAAATTGGAAAAGCCAAAGGGGTTTTGATTACAGTTGCATCTCAGAACAGATATAAACCTCATGAAAATCTAATGTCAATGCTACAGTAGCTGACATTTAGAAATCATCTCAACAACAAATCAAATCCATATAATGAAAAGGGTAATTATTATCAGTGATATGGTTCATACACATTTTTCAACACAACATTGTCAATCCTTGGAGAGAAAAACCTAGCCAACGTTTTTCATGTCATCACTCTCTCTCATTCTCTCTCTAAATTCTAACCTAGCAACACATTAGGATCTGAGCACTCTGGACTGCCGTCATCGGTTCAGTTTTGTACAGTCTGTATTTTTAAGGAACCCAAGAATTTTAACTAAATTCCACCAGACAGAACTGTCCTTCCACGTTTTCCGCTAGTTAGACTCCAACCTGCCCTTTGCCCACCCTGTTTCAAAGTGTTGTAGGTTTATGTAATAAGGGCCTGTTAACATTCTTGTTAATATTAATGAGTTTCTAGCAAGTCCTTATCCCATCATTATGCTATACTTCCTCCTAATTATAAGACAACGTAGGTTGTGTTTAGTCATGGTATTTTGGTTTTTTTATTAATCACTGGTAACTGGTAGGCTTTCCCAGCCCATAAATTCTTCTGTGTTATCCTGTCATTCTCTAATGAGCAATTATGTTCCTTTTAATAAGTCATTTTACTTGGTAGTTTCTTAAATACCTTATAGTAAGACCACAGCTTCTGTTCTGTAATCCCATCACTAAGCCACATTTCTCTTTTATGACCCACAGTTACTTTTAGTAAGTCCTAGCTTCCTTTGTATTTTCTGTTTATAAACTGTAAATACATGGTTGTGAGCCCAAAGTTGCAGTACAATACACAAAATTGCAGCCATTGTTTCCTTTCATATCCAGGATTATACAGGCGTGTAGGATCTTAAGTAATGTATTAAATTATTGATATTGAGAGCTGGGAAAAAAGCATGCCATAAAGCTAGTGAGAGCAGATCTCCTGGCCAGCTAATGGTTGCATGCTCCTGAACTCCCGCGGAGTCACGAAGGTGTGTGTGGCGAGATGCCAAGTTGAGGCTTTGCATGGACTGTGACCTGCGGAGAGCAGAGCGCAGAGAGGGTTCGAGAGCAAGGGTGCCGACAATTAAGTTCAGGAAAAAGGTGCTCCTTGTTTTATTTTGTGTCCTAGCCTGTGCAGTATGCAAAACACCAAAACACACTTTAGCCTAAAAAGTGAAAACTACACAGAAAGAGGACAACACGGGGTCTGGGAAGCAGCTTGTGTCAATTATAGGAAACATGTTTTGTCAACATGCTATCTTGATGCAACCATTGATAAAAAGTGAAAATTGTGTTGTCATTTTAAACAGTTATCATTCATTCTAACAAATTGTTTTAAACATTATTTCTATTATAGGCTAGTTCTTCCACTCCTCTCTGTTGAAGTGTTATAATCCACCACAACACACACACAGTTGTACCACCTCAGGGAAAGTATTGGTCCCACCCTGGCCTACCCATTTAAAATGTTTTCAGGCTACTGTAGTTTGTCCAGTGGATAAATCAGATCCATGCATTGCTGTCTAGTCCCACTTGGTTCTTTTGACTGCTCTTAGGCCAAAGAACTATCTGCCAATCACATGAAAAAACAAGAATTATCCTATATCCAAATGTTGCAAACTAGGATAGAAATATTGCAACATGCTGATTCAATGAATTACAAAAGCACTTTGTCACAAATCCACTGCCAGTAAAATGTATAACAAGAATGATGCACTTGTTGTTGGTGATAGGCCTATTGTGTAGTCTCCAAGGCTCCAGAAATCAGCTGTGTTTCTCCAGTCATCTAAAACTCTGATCTGATCCTAGAGTATTGAACAGCTTGCTCAACCCTAAATCTCCACACAATCACACACACACACACAATCACAATCCAGTAACAGAGAATGCCATGGTGCAGGGTGTCAGGCAGCTAATTATGGGCATGCTCCAGAGCAGAGTGTGTTTGTGTGTGTGTGTGTGTGTGTGTGTGTGTGTGTGTGTGTGTGTGTGTGTGTGTGGGTATGTGTGTGTGTGTGTGTGTCAGGAGACAGCAAAGGGGTTCATGCTGACTACAGCCTTTTCCAGTCTGAGTCCCTGCAGACTGTTTGCAGTAGAACTATAAAAGTGAGCCTGCCTCCATCCTGGCAGATAACAAGACAGGCGACATTTACACTGCCACATATTAACCCACTCCACACATCGGTGGCTCATTTGTCAACATTAGGAGGATGCAGACACACGCACACACAGACTCCGCTTAGCCCCATCCGTGCCCCTAGTGCACTCCATCAGAGGTCAAACTATTCTCCCCCCTTCAAAATTATTCCCATCAGTGGAGGAATGTCTGACTTCCACAAACACACCACCAAGCAGAGGTTTCAGCCCCGGCACGGCTGTCACTTAAACAAAATAGTGATGAATTGAAAACTGCGAAGAATAATATGTTTGTCAACCTCCATACGCGGATATAACTTGCAGACACTATTTTGCTGACTGAGAGCCTTCTCCGCCAGGGTTCAGCGCTCCGTCGACTCTGTATAACCTCTTTGAATAAGTCTTTGAGCACCCGTACACGTGTGTGCTTGGAACAATAGGATCACAAAAGACCCAGGGTGAGGCTGAGGTGAGGTGTGGTCACTGCACTCCGGCCATTGGTGATCACTGCAAGTGTGGGAATGTTGTTATTTTAGTTTAGCATTTTCCAGTAGTCAGTGAGGTCACCCCCCAAATGGAGGGCCAGGGCTTGACATCCCCACGTGGCTGTAACTACTGAAGTATCCTTGAGCAAGAATACTTAACCCCTTACTTGCTTCAGGAGTACCCTACTAGCCAGTTGACGCTAAGCTCCAACCGGAGGGTCAAATCAAAATAAAACAACATCCACACAGTAGGCCATTTACCTGGAGCAGTTGCAGTACGACCTCTGCGAAGGCTCTACAAAGTCCCAAGCTCCTGCTTTCTCAGTCAGCTCCTCCTCGCAGGTACCGTTGGTGGTGGCTGAGAACTTACGCCTGAGGAGAGAAAGGCACCATCGATAAACACGCTTAAACTGACATTATGGTTTGGATCACGATACCCGTTCCTTAGTTGTCTGATGCAATGTTATTCACATGCTGGGACAGACTTCCACACCCTGCAAGATCTGATATGTCAGTTTTCTCCAAACCGACAGGGTGGAGTGAGAAAGTACACTTTCACAAACTACACTTCAGTGTGTACGGCCATTACACCTTCATGCCTGTAGTGTATATATTAAAAGACTTGTGATGAGAGACTAGTGCCCCGCTTGAGTCCGTGATCTTCTAGCTGACAAGCCGATAGCTAAGTAGAACTGGCATTCTGTGCTTGATCAAGAGGCGATTGATGAAGTAGTACTCCCAACGTATCAAATTCACTGGTGAGGATTACAAAGGTCCTGGGGTCAAACAGAACCAAATGTAATTACAGGTGATTACTATTCCCAGCTCTGCTCTTCTTGTTTTATGAATAATGAAACTTCATAGAAAATAGTTTGACAATGTAGAGTGTCTGTGACAGACCGGCAGGTGCTTGCACTAGGATAAATCTATGGATCTTAAAGATCGGGCCTGTGTGATGCACTGGTAAGCATTTTCCTCTTGGTTCTGGCTACGCTAATCTGCAGTATGGTAAACATCGGCTAGTCCCTCTGTGCTGTGCAACAGACGTACTTGTTCTGGGCTCGGTTGATATTGCACTCCTGCCAGACCCGCTCCACCACCTGGCTGGCGAGCCTCCGTGGAATCTTGCCCCCGTGGTGGCTGGTGCTGTCCACGCTGAAGCTATCAGACGACGAGGACAGCCTCACCCACTTCTGGGCTGAGTGGGAATCCACTGGAAGGGGTTGGAGCAAGGTTAACAACATCGCTTGACCAAAACAATCAATAAACAAACAAGAATAAGCAAGAAATTAGGCGAACAAATTATGTTGCCAATGAAGAGATGACCTGACCAAGGGCATCGCTAAAGGAATTTTCTCCCGTTTCACTGCGTTTTGAAGTTTCAATGTTGTATGAAGCCGTACCCGTCTGCGCCTCCTCGGGCGAGGTTGGAGGGGTGAGGGTGACTGAGGAGATGGCGGCCTCTCGCTGGGAAGCAGGCACTTGGTGGCCACCCGAGTAGACGGCAGTGCAGTGGGAGGACCCCGTGGGGGCCACGATGGGGATGTCCGACTGGGGCACCAGCACCAAGCAGGCCGGGTACACCATCCGCACACCGCCTGGACGACACGGAGTGGAGACAGCGTCAGCCTCAAAACCAAGCTGGGCACCATTTGAAATGCATCGGTCATGAAGACACACGTTGAGTACCAAAACAAATCTGACACTGATCTAAAACAATAAAGATTTGATAACCCCCCAAAATTGTAAAGACTCTCTCAAACTGACAGTACTTTCTTCACGTTCACGCTCCAAGAAACACTTGGTCTAGATACAGTTTTACTGCACTGGGATGCCTAGCCTCCTTTGGGGAGAGAAACTTTGACAGCTGGTAGTCTTACCGACGAGGACCTCCACGGAGGCCAGCGAGTCGTCCTCCCAGTCCATGTCCTCCGTCTTGTCGTCGGACACGGCCTCCTTGGCGCTGGGGCTGATGGGATAGAACTGGTTCCACTCCTCGATCAGCTTCTGGGTGGGCGGATCCGACAGCTTGAACGACTGGCCCGTCAGGGTCCCATTCAGGCCGAACGGACTCAGGATCACTGTTCGGAAAGGACGGGGGGGAAACAAAAGACGACAGAACGAGGGTTAGCATCGCAACAGAGGCGCGGCGGTCCAAAAGCGACTCCCCACTGTTATCCCTCCATCTTCCCAATCTCTTCCTTATCATTCTCTTCCTCTGCCTCATGTTTCCCCCCATCCTCTTACTCTCTTGTCCTCCTTCCTTACCCTCCTCCTTCTTCCCTCTCGTTGCCACTTCACCCCTCCCTCCCCGGCCGAAACAGGCAGCCTGACCTTTCTAGAGTGCCGCTGGACCCAGCCAATCCCGTGCGGCTAGCCAAATACTTACAGAGCAATACTGATGCCAATTACTGGCAAGCGGCGACCTCTCAGAGCCCATAAACAAGAGCCTTATAAAAAAAAAAAGGGCCGCTGCACAACAAACTCACTCTGCCGCCTGGCCGCGCGGGACACGTACAGGGGGACGATTGGACCGTGTAAAGAGCGCCCACATGCACGGCGAGCGTGTACGTGCTTTCCCCGTCTCCCTTTCTTAGACCGGGGAGTCAAAAAATTCAGAATGTAGTGTAGTAAAGTACACACACACACACACAGACAGACAGACAGGGTGGATGGTGGGGGGTTGGGGAAGGTAATATAGATGGCGCCGAGAGGAGAGCGGCTGGGTGGGTGTGCGAGTGACCATTTGTTAATGTCCCTTTCTGCTCGGCTCCTCCAGTGTGTGTCATTACTAGACTAGATGGCCTCTGTCCCCGAGTATCGATCCTCTGGCCAGGGCCAGAGAACAGCTTCCAGGATGGAGATGGAGAGAGAGAGAGAGAGAGAGAGAGAGAGAGAGAGAGAGAGAGAAAAATAGAGAGAGAGAGAAACACAAACAAATGATGAAGGAAGTAATAAGGTGATGAATTGAGCAATCAAAGCGAAAATGAGAGAAAATCACATGAGAGGAACAGAAGAGAGAGAGAGAGAGAGAGAGGCATGG
>OMKK01033511.1:0-16478 GCA_900302305.1 Polymixia japonica | reverse complement strand
GGGGGGGGAGTAGGAGAGAGAGATGTGTGTGTATGGCCGTGTGCGTGCAAGTGTGCACTTGTGCACACATGTACAGGTAAAGATAAGTTAAGCTAATTTTATGTACAGTATGTGTCACTCCTCAACACACAGCTCATACAGAGCAATGTGCATTAGATAGCATGGTATTACAAATAATACAATACACCCATTACCCCACTAACGACAGGAAACGGGGGTTGAGGTGAGACACGGGCTAAAAATAAACACACATTAAAGTACTACAAAAGGTCATATTGTTATACAATCATACGTACACTTTGTTTGTTATGCAATCATACAGTGTCGCATTGTAAATTCAAACACTCATGAAAGAGCGCCTTCTGTTAAGAATGAGACGGCAGGCTTTGGCACATTCGTTGGTGCAGTGTTTACCAGTTAAAACTACACACAATTTATTTACATCATAGAGATCATTAAAAGGTACAACATGGTTTGAGAGTTGAAAAAGCAGTTCTGAGTAGTAGTACATGGGCTTCCGATTCAATAGAATCACTATTACATAGGGTACAGAAATGTCTATCAGCTGGGGTGTTAGTGTACCTACCAGTGTCTATAGCTGAAGGCGCGACTCCGCATCTTGTTTCAAAAGCACTCTTGAATAGGCAATAGGTGCGCAGTTTATTACCCTCCCATTTCTTGAATAGACCATATATGTGCGGGCAAGGTGGGGCATATGCAAAGAGCTAAAAAAGGTTCTCACAGTGTACATATAATTTTTTACATTAGTCAACTGGGAAGCCCACAGAAACACACCTTTACAGAGTCGATTGTCGGGCTTGCTACAAAATCTCTGCCAATTCTTAAAAATACATAACCACTGCCATTGCCATAGAGCATTGACACAAGAATATCTTTTTTAGCCCAAGACAGCAGCAGCATGTCAAAATGGGCAAAATCCGAGATTCAAACAGTTTAGTCTAACATTTAAAAGGAAAACCACCCATAGATTTGCATTTGGCTATGATTGGACCCAGAGCTCTATTTGCATGCATTGGTAGATGCTTAACAGTTTCGTTATGGTCTAAGAACTCTGTTAAGATCAGCCCCAAATACAGTTTCCAAAGGAAGGGCCACATGAAAAGCTGAACATAGTTATGGGCATTGATGGATTTCTAAAATGCACCACCTTTGTTTTGTCAACATTTATGTTCAATTTCCGGTCTTGACACCTGCTACAGACAAGGTCTAGCATCTCCTGCAACTCTTCTTCAGCTTCAGAGATTAAAGCAATGTCATCTATCATATAAAAGGATGGATATGTTTTCATTATCTACTGTATATAGAGACACCCTTGCCTAAGGCCTTGGTTGCCAGAGATAGGTCATTTATGTACATAGAGAAAAGAATGGGAGATAAAATACAGCCTGGGAACCAAACTGTAAGACAGCCATTGACACAAACTTCACATTTTCATACAAAGCAGTAAGGCAGTTCAGTATATTGCCGTGTAGACCCAGTACCGACAGTTTGTCCCAGAGCATGTTCTGGTCTATATGGTTGAAAGCTTTATAAAAGTCAATAAAGGTCCAAAAAGTGGGCTTCTTCAGCTTTTTCCTAGAGTCTATAATTGTGGTTAAGGTGGCAATATGATCCAGACAACTCTGTTTCTTTCTAAACCCACTTTGTTCATCTACTATAATACAGTTAGACTTGGCCCACTCAGAGATGCGATTAAATAGCACACAACAAAACAGCTTATATACGGCACAGGTCAAAGTAATCCCCAGATAATTCGAAGGGATTCTTTGTGAGTCTTCTCTTTGGGGACGGGATTGATGATCCCATATTTCCACAACTCTGGGATCACACCATGTAAAAGACAGCAATTAAAGAGCCTATGCAGAATATTCAGTGTGTTACATAAACTGGTATTCGTAGCCATAAGCTTTATATTTCTTAGTTGTTTTTATAGAACAATCTCATACTCACTAATATGCTGGTTCAGGAGGAGTCGAAGTTAGTGTGTGCATCGTCTCTAGTCGGGGTCCTGGGGTCACTGTGACGAACAGATTGGAACAGGCTGGCAAACTCATTTTTCCAGGTCTCTAGAACAGTGTGTTTGTCGGTCTGGGGAGACCCATCAGGCCCCAGGACCTCCTGCTGGACACATTAAAAGTGGTAAACGAGACCCCTTCCCCATTCCTCTGGTTGGTAGGCTGGGGGGGATGTTGGCAGTGCTGGAAAGGCCATGGAACATGTAAGACACGAGCGGTCTGGGATTACTCGGGAAGTGTCAATAATAGACACACAGCCTGTAATTAGTATATAGTCAACAACTGACAGCCCCTAGGTTGACACACATGTAAAGTCATTATTACAGTAGTTTGCACTGATAAGAAACTGAATAAGCAGTTCACCATAGGAGTTTGATGAGACATCCACTATATTCTGTTCTCCGTTTGTACAACGGCTGTTGAAATCTTCCATTATGAAAAAAGGGCTTTTCTGAAATCTGTAGACGTTTGTGAGAAAGCTCTCATAGAAGTCTGCTGCATCCCCCTTCTGGTGGAGTTGTCTGGGGGTAAGACAACCACAGAGAGAACTTATACTGAGGTGTGGTTTAGCTGTCAGTTTAACCCACAGGATAAAATAGAAAAATAAGACAAATCTAACACTTAGTATACAGATTTATCTTATTTTATCTTATTTTTCTATTTTATATATTTTTGTCTATGTCTAGTTGATGCTTGCCATGTCTCAAGAATTTCACTGCTCAGAATTACCCTGTGTTATAATGTGCACATGACAATAAACACTTTGACCTTGACCTTGAAGGATACCTTCAACAGAGTCATCAAGAGTTTCACAGTGGTAATCCATACACATTCAGTCACTCATAAATATGCCCACTCCCCCTGATCTAGTGCAAACCCAGTGGTGAAGTCTGGTTCCGTTTTGCCAAAACCAGCTATATATCCAGCAGCGGATGCAACTTGACTTCCAGTCAGATGCGTTTCTGCCACTCCTATTATACCTATACCCAGATAGTGTGTACGCTGTGAACGTGTTTTATTATTGTCTGATGATATGTCGGTGTTCCAGTATGTGTCAGGTATGCATGTGTGTTTGGTTGGATCATGGCAAGTCATTCCTTTAAAGACCCACTCCAGTCCACCCCCATTTGCCAGTCCCAAAATGATATAATAAAGGGTGCAGATCTCAAAATGAAAAGGCTGTTTGGCTCAGTCACAAAGAGGCAGGTGCAGGATGTCCGGAGGGTTTTATAACTTTACAAACAGCTGTCTGTCTAGGCTAACAACATACATCATGTCATGTGGAAAATATTTTTTGTCTCTGCTTAGAAAATTAAGTTTTCGAAAAATCCTCGTAAATGGCCTAAATGGATATTTTCTGACTTGATCCAGAAAATATCCAGCACCAGGATGCAGCACCAGGATGCATCATTTATCAGCTCAGAAACATCAAAATCAATTGTGGTAAATGAAGTCATATGCCAATCTTATATTCAGAAAAGGCATGACAAAGGGATTTTGTCTGTTTTCCATCCGGTCTGTCTCGCATTTGTTTACCAATCTAAGCAGCGCGGAAATGTAGAGCGACTCATTACAGGGTTGCATAACTGCACTACTTTTAGGGCAAGGGAATCATCCACTACTGTGGAGTGAAATACAATTACATGAAACTATCAGTATAAACTTATTATTATATAAAATTCTATTATATAGAAATGGTGACTAAGGCATATAGTTCTACCATCTACCGGTATCTCTAGTGGTTGAACTGTCCATGTCCATGTTCAAGAAATATTTTCTGCTATTATGTTTCGTCTCCCTCAGGTGTGGGCAGCTATCCCTCCATGGAAGCAGGGCAGCTTGGCTGAGTTTGTGGTGCTGAGCGCCAATGAGGTATTGTTTGGATCAGGGACTACTATATTGTTGACTTAAGGCAATTGTCTGTTTCAAATGCAATTTGCCCGATTTAAGGCTCATCTTCAAGGCTCTTATTTGTGCACGCCAAAATATTGTTTCATCAAAACCAATTTGCCATAACCACATCCAAAATACCCCTTCCTTTGTTTGTGAAAGTCCAACATTTAGGCACAAAAATATACGGTAGGCAGAGGTAAAGCATGTTAGTTTAAGCACATCAAAAGTTATTCCTATATTTTCCTCTCCACATTTTCGACAGAGACCTGCAGGCTCGTCTTGGCAGCATGCTGCTCACTGAAGCACTGTAGTTACTAACCAACTCATTACAATCATTTATTAATATGAACGGAGCTGTCAAATGTAGGAGTAGGCGGACTGTGTGTGTGTGTGTGTGTGTGTGTGTGTGTCTGTGTGTGTGTGTGTGTGTGTTGCTGCTGCTATTATAACTGCTTTCCATTTTGTGTCACAATAAGGTATCCCATAAACCAAAGTCATTAAGTCACACAGAGGCAGCGGCAATTCCGTACGTGGCAGCCACTGCCTGGTCGGCCCTGGTCAACACGGGTGGGCTCAACAAGGAGAACTGTGCCAAGAAAAGGTAAGGAAAGGCATACATTTTTTTTTTTTTAAACGCCTTGTGTCTTTCCACTTGTTGTTTTATCCCCATGCCAAAGGAGCCTCATGCCTTTGATCTAGTAGATTGTTCCGCTTGGTGCACTCTTAGCTTAGCCAGTGTAAGCCCGTTTGGCATACGCTGACCCTCTGGCAGAGGCTCAAATGCTCAAATTGCTTGGTAATGAAGTGGTCGTCACGCACTGATGCCCCTAGTTCATGTGAAATTAATCACAGGCAGGGAGACTCAGACCAAATCAGCTGTAGATGAACACAAAAACAAATGTTTTTCTTGTTTGGAAATGAAATCTTTTTTTTTTTTATGTTGTAGGAAATGGTTGCTTCGGTTAGCGTACCTACATGTAAACATGTCAAACTTTTGTTTACAGGACTCTGATCCTTGGAGGATCCGGAGGAGTGGGAACATTTGCTATACAGGTGTTGATGATGAGATGGATGATTGCGATAGTCAAGGCAGAAAAGCCTCAGACCTATTCTTTAACAAGGCATGCAGCGGGTCAGGCTACTAAAGCCCTGCCTTCAGTCCACATCGATCAGATGAATGTTTACACTCATACTGTTTCTTATGAAGGTACCAGCAGTTGTACATTATGGCACAATCAGTGGCCATGGACGAACCAACAGCAATGTTTAGATGAATGAGAAAACAAGACACCAAACAATGCCGTTTTATAAATTCTGCTCCATAACAAGCAATGGGTTGTGTTAATACATCCCTCTGGCCTGGGGTTTCAAAGGTTCCCACAACCTGCAAAAAAAACAATTTAATGTAATAATAATATGTAATTATTATTGTAATGATTAAATTAAGACATTATTAGCTCAATAATACTTTTAATAGGCACACTTATGTTGTGCTTTACCTGGTTTGATACAGCATACTGTATATCTTTTATACATTTAGCCATGATGCATATCTTCATTATTTATTTACTGTATTAGTTACAATTTATTATTCTAATTTAGTTGTATTATCTTTTAATTGAATTGCATTATCTTTTACCCTCTACTTAATATGTGCCTGCTGATTCTCTGTTGCTGTGATGACCTCATTTCCCCAAAGAAGATTAATAAAGTTTAATCAAATGTAATATAATAATCTATACTAAATTATAATGTGGGAGAAAATGAATCGAATTTCATCACATTTTAATGTTGTGGCCAGATGCTGAAGGCGTGGGGAGCCCACGTCACCGTGACCTGCTCCCAGAATGCCGAGCAGTTGGTAAGAGGACTGGGGGCAGACCACGTGGTGGACTACGCTGCCGGACCCGTAGAGGCGGCCCTCGGTGCACTGGAGAAGTGAGCGAAGCGTACACACAGAAACGCACAAACACACATTTCATAGCATTTATTTTTATTTCGGTTGTTCTGTGATTGGAGGTGGTGTATGTGACCGGCAAGTGTCAACTGTCAGTTTCTCTCAGCTGTAGCGTGCTCATTAGCGTGGGCAAAGTGAGTTCTTCAAGTCCCTTATTAACATTCAAACTGCCCACTCTTCCTTCTCTTCCATCACCTGCACATCTCTCTCTCTCATTTCCTTTGTGTTTTACACTTAAACGCTCTCCATCACATCTTTGTAATCGCTCTTTTTTTTTTTCTTCTTTTGGTGTGTGTCTCTTTCTCCACCCCTCTCTCCCGACTCCGCCCCCCTCCCAGGTTTGACCTGATCCTGGATAATGTGGGCGGGGACACGGAGCGCTGGGCCCTGGGCCTACTCAAGCCCTGGGGTGGCGCCAAGTACATCACCCTGGTAACACCCTTCCTGCAGAATACTGACTTGCTGGGCATCGCAGATGGCATGCTGCAGAACGGGGTCACCGCGGTAACCAAGGCCCTCAAAGTAATTATGGCATCATCAGTTACACAGCTCACTCTACCAGTCTACCAGTCTGCCGTTCAGGCCAGTATGTCATCCATTCAATCACTCAGTTGGACAACCAATTAGTTAATCAATTAAAGCTGCTATGTGCACTATTCTGACTGTACTAATAGTAATGGGGAATTACAACAACAAGCTGGTACAGTTCAAAACAAACTGAAATTTTCCCCTCCCCCGCATCACCTCTCCATCTCTCCTCCCCCTTGTCCATCATAAACCTCACACACTGCAGGTGAACAGATTCGTGTTATTGATGTCTTGTCTTTGTTTAATTGTTTGGTTAAGTACAATAGTTATATATATAATCTTTAAACAACAAGGCAGTCAGAACACAGCAACATTCTGCATGTTTGCCAATGACTAAACCCTTTGTTAATCCCACTTAACTCTCTGTGACCACCGTTAGTACAGATTAGGCTAGGAGTGGATTGGGTTTGAAAGAAATTATTAGGCCTAGACCTCAGAAGTCAGTTCTGTCAATTCAATGTAATGAATCACTCATAATTGGTTGGCCACAGAGTCCATTAATCTACCCTTTTACATGGACTACCAACTGATCTGTGTTGGAATGAATGGTATAAAAGATGCCATCCAAAGATGGGATGCCACTGAGTTATGTTCCAGTAGGTTTGGCACCAGCAACTAGAATTCTGCTTCAAAACCCAAATCGGTACATTCCAGATTTGAGCATTGGTCATGAACTGTCACATTATTGATGCTTGGAACATCCAAATAAGGTTTTAGAAAGTCATCAAAGGCAAAACCCTTTACCTTGTTCCCTCTTGAGCTGTATTCTTGTGTGTGTGTGTGACTCCGGCATCCTGTCAGCATGGCCATTGTGGTTAAACACAACTGCAGAGCTCTGGTGCAGTGCATCTGTGGTGTGTGTGTGTGTGTGTGTGTGTGTGTGTTGTGTGTTGTGTGTGTGTGTGTGTGTGTGTGTGTGTGTGCGTGTGTGTGTGCATGTGTGCAACATCTGTGCATCACTCTCACTACCTCTACCTTTCCACCCAATTCTTAACCACAGAATTCAAATTTACTGGCTCTACCATGTGTCAGTATGGTTCAGGGAGAAAGTATCTTCGCTGCATTATGTTGAATAAAATGAATAACAATTCACTATTGGGACTGTGAAAAAAACACAAAAAACATACACCTCTACTTCCTTTTTATTGTGATTGGTTAAACCTAAATCCACATTTTTAGCTCTTATTTTATCAATCAGGTTGATCATACATCGTTTCTCTATAAGATGGGCACTGAAAGTAGTAACAGTGGTACATTTGCAGAATAACTAGGAGCTCTTGTGGGAAAAATAGTTTCCTTCATTTTTTGATTCATAGTAAATCTTAAAGCCACTATAGACAGGATTTTTGCCTTAACATATTATAAAATACATGGCTATGGAACAATGACGCCATCGGCATTACAATTGGTTCCCTAGAAACCTTGTGTTCACTATGCAAATTTGTGCACCACAGGGTAAAATACCCCGCATAAATAGGACTGGCATACGTCACAAAGGAAGTGCGCCAACCAAAACAGGAAGAGCCTCTTCTATGAATATGTTCATCCTCTTCTTCCTTCAATCTTCAATCCTCCTCAATAGTCTTGCTTCTTTTTTCACTGAGCTTTGTAAACGAATGCAAGCATGTAGTTGCTGGGCTTTGGAAAAAAAACAACAACAAGCAAGCGACTCTGTTGTCTTTGCGGCAGCGATATAAAACAACAACAATACCACTAGGAAGCTCAAGGGTTCACAAACATCAAAATCTCGCAATTTGTCTGTAGCTACTTTAACTAAAAGTTAGGAAAATTGAAAGTTAAAGGTACTATATATGATATTTTGAACATTAATATAGCAGCAAACAACTATTTGCTATCTAAAGATATAGCGGAGTAATGGAGTTACACTCCCTCTGCGTGTGTTGTAATCCGAGCTTCTCTGTTCTTTGTTTTGGTAGCCGGTCTGGCTACGCGTGTATGTGCATTAGTGTTAGTGCGGCCGACACCCAGCACGCGCCCATTTGTTTTGGTCTGAGATGCTGGTGCTCTAGTGCGACATCTAGTGGCTGGATATCGTATATAGCTAGGGAAAAAAAAGTAGTGTGGGTTGAGAATTATGGTAGAACGGGAACGGGAGAAACTTACCTTATTTTTTTCATGCTAAAGTGAGAGCGACAGTCTTTAACCAAAGGGTTTGCCCCAAGCTTGAAAGACAGTGGGTTGGCATTATAGATCATTATAGATTAAAGATGCAGAGGAAAGAGCTGGGCGTTTCTTGCTTTCCATACCGTACACATAATTTAATTGTAGGCTTAAAAACATCCCTCCGCCCAATGACAGCTGGGATAGGCTCCAGCACCCCCGCGACCCTAAACAGGACAAGCGGTTGACGATGGATGGATGGATGGCTTAAAATGAACATCTTTAGAAACCTGTTTTCTCTACAGTATTATACTCCCTCTCTATCACTTTTTCCTCCACATATCATTCCACATATCATTCCTCTCACCTTCTCTGTTCCTCCAAACATTTTTCCTGAACCTGACCTCCTGAACCAGGAACAATCTCCTGTTTCCAAGTGTAACCAGATAGGCCACCATATCACCTGCGCTGGTGCCTTTTATGGTGCTGTTAGTCCAAGACAGAAATGATCCTGACTGGCAGCAGCTGAATCTTTTAAATTTTGCATAAAATTGTGAATTTGAGCTTTTCCGAAACCCCAAAAAGAAGAGAGCAAACTGAACTGGTATAATGTAGGTTGGTTGATTTGACCTAAAATAAATGTTTGGGCCCAAGTTTGTTTGTTTTCCATTACTTTGATAACTTTTTTTTTTTTCTTTGCTACAAAGTATATGGGACATCGAGCCTAATGAACAGTACATGCAGTGTATAGAGAGAACATTTACAGTTAAATATTGACAGCACAATGTTTCACTCAGTTGAGAACAGAAAAGAATGGGAGAGGGAGGCACCTTGTGGGTTCGTAGACAGGAAGCAACAACGTGCACCTCATACCTACTGTAGCTTTCATGGTTCCTAGCCTGTCACACACACACTGATATTCTATGTAAAGGAAAAGTAAGTGAAGGAAGAGACTGGAAAGGGAAACAACTGGACAAACAACTGATTTGGTAGTCAAAGTGTCCAATTTCCAAGTGGGCGTCAAGCGCACATGTTAATTAACTCCCATCTACCTACACACGCATACACACACACACACATAGACAAATGACAAAAGACTGAGACAACAAATTTTTTTTATTTTGTAATTGGCCCAGGAATCCCACCTGATTGTTAAAGGCTGAATAGGAATGTGAAAGTTTGGCGTTGTCCACCTGACACATGTGGGGGCTCTTTCGGTAGATCTAGACCTAATTGGAGGAATTGAAACGTGTTGCCAATTAAATGACTCCAAATTGAATATAAATGTGAGAGCTTGGGGCCAGGAAATCCCACCTGCTGGGTCAGTGTTGGCTTATAGCTGGCGGATGAAAGTGTTACGCTATTGTTTGGTTGGTATAGTGTGCCTTAATGATATGGAAAGTAATTCATTAGAAGGGAAAAAAGGCTGTGCATGTAGGCCATCTAGGTATCTACCACGGGGCATTTAGAATTTTAAATAAAAAAGTCTTTAGAGTTTTGTGCATCACACAACCATGGTTGTTTTTGTTTTTGTTTTTTTTAAGAATTTTACTTATTTCTTGTGTTTTTCTTTTTTTTAGGTTATGCTCAAAACGAGTGAAAAATAAGTCAGAGCCACAGCTTAGACATTGAAAAAAAAATCCTCACTCATAGTAAGCGATCTCTTGTTTTTAGTTTATCCACCTCTCTGTTTCCTTTCCTTCCAGCACCTCTCGAAGGGAGTACACTACCGCTGGGGCTTCTTTGCACCTAATGGCCCTGCCCTGGATGACATAAGCGAAATGGTGGATGCACGGAAGGTATTGTACCACACTGTTCGGTTTCTCTGTTCTACGTACCACCGACCAACTGCCTCCCATTTCCTTGAGATGAGTCCAAAAAAAACACAAAGGGTCTACTACTGTCGGTAAATTTTCTTACCTTTTACCCTAGAATGTTACTTATGCATCCATAAAGACTTAATATTTTGCGTCGGGAATTATTGCAAGAGCGTATAATTGTCAACTACACACAGTTAATCAGTAAACAGGTATTCAACAGGTATGACACATCTCATAAAAGGGATTTATAACTAATCCAACGTCAGACACGACGGAAGAAGGGAAGCTTTTGCATATACTCTTCCGAAGGAGCATCAGCTAAACATTGCTCCCCTCTCTGCATCTGTGAATGAATCAAAGCCTCTCTCGCTCTACCAATCCTGTGACCTCTGCTCATCCTTTCCTGTATCCGTTCCCCAGATCCGGGCAGTGGTGGAGGAGCAGTTCACCTTTTCCCAAGTTCCCCAGGCCTTCCAGAAGGTGGAGAAGGGTCACGCCCGAGGCAAGACTGTGGTCCAGGTCAGCAGAGACGGGGAAGACCACTCGTAGCGTTAACACAAAATCATTGCTGTTCTATGAGACATTGCGCGGATGTAAAGAATGTGTTTGAACTGCCTGCATATCCCTCTCCAAATAAGGGTTGGAAATAGATTTCTGTATACTGATTATGAACACTTAAACTTCAGGGCACTGCCTTACCTGGACTTGGTTGCTTGACAGCCACAGCACGTACAATTTACAGGGCCCGTCAATGCCGTGATCCTTTATAGCACCTGTGCAGCTGCTGTAGATGCCATTAGGTGACATCACCAGAAAAGGCCTCGTTGCCATTTCATTCGGTCCCAGCGAAAAGCAACAAGGTGCTGCAGGAAAATATTTGATTCTTTTTCCTTCACAGTGAAAGAAAAATGAATGATTATTGGATGACAAGTAAAATTACCTGGAATGGCAGAGACCAGTCTTCAGGCGTCAGGTCTCAAAGTGCCCTCCTGTTAGGCAGGAGGAGATGATGCTGATAGTGATGATACGTTAATCTAGGGAGTAAACAAACATTTGGTAATGGGTTGTAAATACAATTGTTCATGATTCTTAAAACATGACAACTTAAAGAGAAGTTAAATAATCTTCATGATTTATTGATTGAATTATAATGAATTTAAGTGATTTTCAAGCAAAGGTAAATTAGTGCATTGTTAGGAATGTGAATGTCAGTTAAAGGAGCTATATACGACATTCAGCCACTAGATTTCGCACTAGAGCACCAGCATCTCAGACCAAAACAAATGAACAGAGAAGCAAATGAACTCACATGCATGACCGGCTACTAAAACAAAGAACAGAGAAGCTCGGATTACAACACACAAAGAGGGAGTGTGATTCTCTGCTCTGGGCGCCATTACTCCACTATATCTTTACATAGCAAATAGTTGTTTGCTGCTATATTAATGTTCAAAATCTCATATATAGTACCTTTAAATCTTACAACCCCCAAATATAAAGGGTATCTACACACTGTTTTCTGTTGTTAATGCAATGTCAGAAATGAGTAGCCTTTTGTTTTTGAACAAAATCTCTTCACGTTTAGTGATGAACAATTATGGGACAATATCCCTATAAGTCTTGATGAACCATTAATAAATGTACCTATTTTTGAGTGTTAACTTGAAATGTTGAGCAGTTCAAAGCCAGATAAGTCATGTTTTCCATTGCAACTAGGCCCCTACTGTGTTTTGGACTCAAAGGACTCTCAAAGGAAAGAGATGTATAATATGGAGGAATAGTTTCTGTAGGTGTTATAGAGGTGATGGTCAATCCCTTCTTTGGACAGTGTTCTGTTGTTTCAACCCAAGCAAATAAAACAAATAGAAAACACTTTAGTCAAGCCGTGTCTCATCCTTTTTCACCTCTTCACCCGTCCCCCTCAAGAGGACTTTGTCCTCTCGCCAGGCCAGCGTTGTGAATAACAATTGATTTTAAACCTTTATTTATTCATTAAACCTAGAGAATGTAGGTGTTAGGTACTGTGATCAATATTTTGATTGATTTTGGTTCTTTTGCAGGTAAAATAGTGTTATGCTACACACGTATACTGTGTGTTTCAGGAAATGTATTTAAGCAACAGAAAAACTGTAAAGGAAATTGAGGCAAGAAACTCAAGATGAGAAAGTTGGAACTGGAAATCCAACAACTACAGAGAGATGTACATATAACTGCTCTAATCAAAACAATGACACGTGACCTTTGTGATTTTGTTGCTTTGTTTGACTTTGATTGATAGTGGTTAATAAAGTAAAAGAATGAATGGCAGCATGACAGAAAGTTAGTAATATAATCACCGCTTTCTAACCGGGTCAGTGTTACAGGACCTCTGGTTAAGCATCAATTCAGGCTTAGCCTGACAATTAACTTGTCCCGGGGAAGGTTAGTTTCCAAGTGTAAGTTGTCATAGTAACTGAGTTTAAGCTATGTTGAACTTTGTGGAACCAAATACATTGGAAATTAGCCAGAATAAGTGACTGGCCCCTGGTTTACTTAGTCTGACTCATTCCCGCTGAAGAGGCACAGACACTGCATGATGCTGGCATCACCTCCACAAAGACTCAATTCCGTCTAATTTGCAAATAAAAAGTCATCCTTTCTTTCTGTACCAATTTCTCAGGCGGCATTGCTTAATAAGTCCACTGATATGGCAACGTTGAGCAAATACAACTTTGTGTAGAGGCACAGTAATCAAGACAACAATTCAAACACTTGATATCATCTTTACTTTATATACAAGTTCAGTAGCCAGGCACACTGCAAAGCTACAAAACTCACAGTATTTTTCCTCACCTGGGTATATCAGGGAACACTCTCAGAGCTCACATTCAAGTATTTATTTGGATTATTGCTTTATAATTTACTTTAAGAACAGTTGAATGGAAATAGAATACACGGCATCAAAAACTATACTTACAAAAACTGACCAGCAGGCGTCGCAGTGGGTCTGAACTCTTCATCAATAAGTCTATACGTGGGCGTGGCATCAAGGTGTGCGAACTAGTGTTGAAAAATAACATTTTATGGTCTGTGATGATGATGTGTATGATCTAAAGACTGATTTTCCACTGTGCTATATACTGTCTGAACATGTTTTAGGAGTTGACTGTATGCCTTTGGAAGACTGAAACATTGTCTTAAGGATAGCACCACTACTCTCTAGGGAGATGTCTCACATCTTTCTTCTCCCTAGAATGTGTATAATAATAGACAGTGAACGCTCCCGTTATGTCGCGCGAGTGAAGAGAATCCATACAAAGTTGAACAATTTATTCAACATATCACATACATACTTTCAATGGCATTAATAAAATGTCATAACAAAAAGCTTAGCTTCTTGACTGGACTGCTTGTGTGCGTGTGCGTGCGTGCGTGCGTGCGCGCGTGCGCGAGAGAAAAGATGCCAGCAGATCACTGGCCACCTGGTCTTAGTACCAGAAGATGTCATACAGTGCATTTGTACACAGGATACGATAGCATTACTGTCAATGTAGCTGCTGGTGTTGGAAAGGTGTCATATTACTGACACTGACAACGGTAGAATAAGCCTCTGAAAACCAAATGTTTATTATTTTCACATGTGCTTTCTCTTGAACATTCACATATTTACACACAGTGGTAACCATCATTATTGCAGTGCTGCACTGAAATGGATCTAATCTTAAAGGTACAGTATGCACCTGATGCTTATGTACAACCTAACGCAGTAAACTAAAGTTTATGTTAAAATCTGCAGCCTACACAGATATAAAACTTTACAATAGACCAACGTTGATCTACAGTAATTACAAAAGGAAAATATCTTGCTCCGAATTTTTACATGATCATTGAAAACAGAAAAATCAGCAAACAGACATGGAAACACGACAGACAGATGCAGCATCAATACAGGGCTGAGTTCTCAGTAAATGCAGTGAATACATGGCAGGGGGTGGTGGGTTCACCGATTCTTTGGTAAACTGCATTAGAGGTCAAATCCTGCGCAAACATTTTTCCATCACTCACTTATATAGAAAAAGAAAACATACTCATTGAAAGGTTTGCCACACCTGGATTTTGACATCTCACCTGCATGAGGAACGGTTTGTTTGCATGGCTTTGAAAGTTAGTATCATAGTTCCGCCGTTGATGCGTGCAATGCGCATTTATGCTGCGCCGTCACCGAGAGTGAACTAAAACCCCCCGTCAGAGTTCATCTCTGTAGTATGGGCTCCACAGTGGAGCTGCATCACAGAGCCCAGGAACCCCTAGCAGAGCTGCCCAAGAGAGAGCTGCATCCCGACAGCACCGAAGCCCATGAAAAGAGCTGCTCTTGAGAGTTGAGGTCCATCACAGAATCTCCAAGGACCACCTTTGGGTTTGTTTTTGCTCGTCAAATGTATTGAGAATCACCTGGTTCTTGTCGTATTGATGACCACCTGCAAAAACAAAGACCATAAAACAAGTTGTTGTTTTGCCCCGTTGTTATGCACCATGAGACATCGAAGCTCAAATAAAGTGGTCCACTAATTCAAGTGGTGGATGTAGATTTTCTCACGCACTACTCCTGCACCTCCTCAACAGCCCACGAGATGGCGCTGTTGAGTTACTGAACAGAAATTTATACAAACTTCAATAAATAAGGTACTTAGTTTTGGATAATTACAATTTTGTTCACTAAACACAAAAAAAAACGCGAGACACAGTGTGTAACATAAGATAAAGAAATCTGACCTTTGACATCCAGGACCAGTTCAGGGTTGAGGTGGCAGCGCACCAGGCCGTCTGGCGTGATGTTCCACAGCTGGTTGTCCTTCCCTCGCTCTGGGGACACACAGAGTCTGCTGCCTGCCATCATCACACTGCCTGTGGTCTCAAGGCAACAGTCCTCTACCAGCTGGGAACACAGAGGGACTTAAGTTATTGTAAGTTTATATTTTATACTTATACTTTGTTGCTTAGGTTCAATTTAGGTTCAAACTGGAAAACTGAAAATCTCAAGGTGCGTTTTTTGAGGTGAGATGTTTTAATGCCCCTCTTTGTTTGAATTATGGGGGGTTAGGAGGGGTATGACCACCCCCCATAACATAACAGAACCTTCCCATAATTATTAAAACAGTAATCTAGGGGGGGGTCTCTGGTTTAAAAGTTGTACAGGGACTGTGCCCATCTCCAGAAGAACACTTCTGATACAGTTAGTATTAGATATTGGCAGCTTTTGGAAGTGAAAGAGAATGAGTTCTGCTGGAGCTGGAACATTATGGAACATTATGTCTAAAAGGAAAGGAAGTTGATTTATCAAAATCTGGATTCACAAAAAAAGTCAAAATGCAAGGTTGATGTAACGTTAGGGGCTGTTGAGGAAGATCTGTCTGAATGGGAAAATCCAACCGATAGCATCGGAGCTTGCAGTTCGGTCAGCGAGTCAGCAAAGTATGTCATCAAACAGAAAGTCACTCCTGCATGGTTGTGCAGTGCCATACAGTAAACATTACAATCTCCAATTACAACACAAAACTGTATTTAAACCAAAATCAGCTGCCATATGTAAATGTTTATAAATATCCTTGCGCAGAGCCATGTTGTTTTTTCCCCAACAGATCATGTGGTTTGGCTACACCACTGATATTCATTTTCTAATGGAGCTTCCAGTTTTCCTGTTATTGCTCTGTTATTTCCTGCTTTTTATGTTGTCCTCATCCCGTCACTCCCCACCAATTACCGTTTTCGATTAAGACATCGGGTAAACTGTCCCTGTCTAACGTGGTTTAGAGCTGGTTCAGTAGAATACCTTGCAGGTGAGCTGCCCGTCCCTGTAGAGCCAAATCTGCTCAATTCCCCCAGTCTCCTCCAGGACCTGAACCCTCATGAGCTTGATGTCGTCCAGCGTCGTCGGTAGGGACATCAGACAGCCTGTGTCCCTGTTCCGCAGACGGAAGTACATCTGTCTCTGTTGGGGGGAGATTCAATATAACAGATTAATAACAGAAGTAAAACTATATTTAACAGTAATATTATAACTGACAAAATGATTTTGCACTGTCT
>OMKK01033509.1:0-11365 GCA_900302305.1 Polymixia japonica | reverse complement strand
CTTTTGATGGAGCAGGGCTACATTACCCACCTGCATCCAGTCTTTATGCTAAACCAGGTTAGCATGTACCTGGAACTATCTTTGTACTGGATGCACAGAGATGAAATTGATATCAATCTCCTCGTCTGTCTCTGGGTAAGATGGCAAATAAGTGTATTTCCCAAAATGTTGGTGTGTTCCTTTAAGGGGAAAAAGCACACTTTTCTTGAAATATAATAGATTTTTGTCTATATTGGTGGTTGGTTTCCTTATGGTGATTACCGAAAGAAGGTCATAGTTTACCCCCCTTTTTATTTACCACTAGACCACACTTGATCCATTAAATGTGTTAAGAGTTTATTCCCTTCAAACAAGAGAATCTGTTATGGTTGCACCATTGCGCTGCAGATGCATTCCTTGGGATCCAGTGTTATGCGCTGGTTTTGTTCTACTTAATTTAATAGCTATGCATGTGTGAGCTGAGCCAAATGTTGTTTTAGGTTTTCCTAGCTCTCTGTGATGTTTTTTTGTAATGACAAACACTTTCAGTATAAAATCTGGTAGTATTGAATTTATGAAGTTATAGTATTATAAAAAACCACACATTGTTCTGTACTTTTGAGCCAGTGGATCGTTGCATGGAGTTCTTCTCATAGTTTGCAGAAACATAAATGTACTGTGGATCAAGGTGTGAGATATGATGACACACAGAGCGCACTGACCTGGTTGTTGATGGACTGTGTGGTTGGAGGCGGAGTCAGGGGCTTGTTGACTCTCCCTCTAGGGTTAAAGGTCATGGTCTGAGGGGGCTCACTCTGGGGCCAGAAACTCTCAGCAGAAAACACTCCCTGTTCATCGTAGAAATCCTGGAACACACACACACATACAAATAAAGACGGTTGCTACACAAGGTCCACACAATAGGAAGGTCACAGGTCCGATCCTCTGGCGCTGTTTTTGACTGCCAGTGTGCATATATTTCTGAGAGGGATATATCAGGATACAACCTCCTAATTATACTGTGTGCAGTATGCAGACTAAAGTGCTCCAAATATATATATATACTCTGGGGCCATATACAGTATATATATATATACCCATATATCACCTTCGCATTTTTTATTGTGTTGATGACACTCATGGACCCATTTCAAGACAAACATTTGTGTGTACAGGAGCCTTTATTTCTGATATTGTCTTATACTGAGGTTTGATTCCCTGCAGTGTTCCTCCTCACTATTACACACACACACACACACACACAGTTTCATCCCTCCCCCTTTACTTTTACCACTTACTATTTACCCCATTTCTGTGCTTCCACGTTGGCTATGTACTAAATCACACAGTATAGGTTAGCTGGTACAGTGTGCTCCAACCAGTCAAGCCACATAACTGTCAACACCACATTCTAACCAACTGTACAATCTGTGCTGGTATGTCTGGGGAGAGGAATTAGAAAATGTGTCTGTGGGGGTGGAGCTACGGTCTAACATAGGGGAGCAAAACATTCTAACAGGCCTAGAAACAAGACAGGAACTTTTTCATCCACCAGTGACTGCCTCTCTGACTGTAGCTTACTGTGCAGTGATTTTGAGAAAACTGACAGGCAAAGCTGAATCTATTTTACCATGTGGCAGATGTTCTGCATATAGTCTGCAGGGTACAGTAGGCTGCAGTATAAATGCACTGCACATTCGTTTTCTCTTTACTCATTTGAGGAATCTTGAGAGACGCAGGCCGCATTGAACATAAATTAAATTAAACAATAACAGAATAGTTCTGAATATTAAAGGTTTCTTTCTAAGACGCTGTGTAGATTTGGGGGGAAAAAATGCTACTGGAGGTTTGTCGTTAAACCTTGAATGATATTCAATAATGAGCTTTATTTCTATGCCAGCCATAATTTTGTCCAATTCGGGTTTTTTTTAATTTTAAATTATATATATCTAATTTTGGAATGAAACCATTGATATACGTATATTAAATTCAGGATGTGACTATTTGCCTATGATTAGCTGTAGAGCCTGTCTCATTGGCTCTCATGGCTGCAATGCCCTTCTGCTAAGGCCCACCTGTCCAAAGCCTGCCATGGGTTCCTGGGAGCTCTCATGCGCTCCATCTCGCCTCCCGTCCTCCAAGGCATACACAGCCCCGTCCGTATCCTGCACCCCTTCGTCTTTCACCACCACTCCCTCTCCTCCTAGCACCTAGGAAGAATATTGAGATAAACATCAAGTATAGAAATGAGGCTTACAACAGTAAAGCAGAGCACGGATAAAGTTGTTTACTCAGGTACAAATTCAACAGTGATTATAAGACATATTTATTACATGGATCCATTGAGCAAGCATGTTCACAGAAGCTGTGTCTATGCATCACTGATTTTAAGGACAGTGGTGTGCCTAGTTATGTTAGTCAGGATCAAAAGGTAGCAGCAGATCAAAGCAAGGGTGGAGATAATGAAGGACAAACTGGGAGCTTTCCCAGACATACCAATTAAGGGGATACACATTCAACTAGTAGACAACAAGAATACATAGTCAACACTTCTGCTTGACCATTTAGGCAATTGGCTAACCCCACACAGGAAGTGACATAATTGGAGTCCTGTCTACAGGTTGGGGATCAATCCACAACTGGGTCAGAGTGTGAATCACATCTCCTGACATATCCTTCATACACAATAGGATTGATCTTCAAAAGGGCAACTGTTCCATGCAAAAGGCTTGTAAAAAGATCTGAGGAATAAGCTTGACCTAAACTGTAATATGGCTATGTAATCAATGCATCAATGATTTAACAAATATCAAATACATAATAACAAACATCAGATATAAGTAAAAATAAAAATAAATCAGTAAATGCAATTTTTAATTCCCTGTTTCCCCCTTTTGTCCTAAAAAGGACAACACTATAAATATTTATACTTGTGAGGAAGAAAAACAAGACTGGGTCAAAACCTAGAATATGGCTGGACCGTGGCCAAAAGCTTTGTCGCTAGAGGGCTTTTAATTTGAAACGGATACATCGGCCAATGGGGAAACTCCAACACTTGGCTGACCGACACCGCTTTCAAGTGCATGTCGGATTGATCGGATGATAGTTTTCTCCGAGAGTGAAAGTTGATCATGCGACTTGCAAGCATTCATGTGTTTTTTGGTCGGAACTTGGAAAGAAGCCCAATGTTGTTATCATTAGCTTGTTAGCTTTAGCTAATGTATTACAAAATAAAATGTCCTACCGTTAACAAAATGCTCCAAACGTTCATTGTTGTTTTTGGTTATGTTGAAAAAGACAATGACGTCAGAACTGGGCCAACTCGTGTTGCATCTAGAATTCCAATTTACCAGACTTGATTATCCGACTTTGTAGGGTGTTCATGTCCAACATATGTTGTGATTTTCTGTTTATACCTTTCTCTCGTAATATTGTCAAAACTAGGGCTTTCCTCCATCTCGTCCATTCTGCTTTTCACTTCCTGCCCTCCATCTGAATTTCGCGCGCCATCGGAATCACGTGACTGCAAACAACGAATGGTGTAACTTCATCACTCAGTCAGTCAGTCAGTGAGTCTAGACATTCGCATTTATAGGGCCATCGCATTTTATCCGCCATAACCCAAACAAACGCAAGGATAGGGAATGAAATCACAGAACATCAATTTTACACATTTCACCAAAAGCATCATAAGAGAAATCATCAAGAGGGTGGGCATTTGAACTATTAGGGGTAACTTGTTGTACCATAATTTTAGTAGACACCTTAGTAGTGACCGTCTTACAGATTGATCTCAGACAATTCGTAATCATAATGAAGGAGACAAAAGCAGATTATACCAACAAAAATATACTGAACAATCACTATGCCCCAGCAACCAAACACGGACTCTATCCATTCAAAAAGTCTATTGATGTCACTGGTATATACTTCGAAATTGTGTTTAATATGAGCAATAAAGTCATTAAGACTAGTATTCTGATCAGGCACATAAGTACAACATTCAATGCCAATTACTGCACAAGTACCACCTTGAGATGCCAAGAGATAATCTAAGGCAGCTCTATTCTGCAGGGCAACTAAGCGGGTGGCAGCCAGTTCAGTCGACAGAAGAGTCATACCTAGGGAAGTGGTGTTAGCTAAATCTTCGATTAATTGAGAAAGATCTCTTATCTGATTCAGGGATGATAATACACCATACCTAGGAATGAGAATGGCAAGCAACCGGTTCCAGTATGTCTGCAAGTGAGTATACAATACATTGCGTCTTGATCTAACTAAACTTATGATTTACTACACGCATTTACTACATACTAATCCACACACTCCATTCCAACCTTTAGGGAGATAATCATAAACTATTAAACCACAGATCCAGTACATTCCCTTTCCAGTAGGAACAGAACAGTAGGAAGCAGTTGTGGCCAATCTAGCAAAGTAAGCATCTGATGTAGCAGAAATTTCACAATGGGGAAAGCATTTTGGAGTCCATTAGTAACCCTAGGTACAGGAGAGAACGCAGCCTCACAGTCTGAAGTACCTAGACTATGACTATTTCCAGTATTCTTAATACACCATTAGAACTTTTGTGGAACTATGCTCAGAGAAATGGCTGTAGGAGCATCATTACAAGCCTGGCACTTACTAGCAGATGTTTTACAAGGCAAGGGTCTCATTTGAGGTGTAGTTAGGCATACTTTGTGAGTGTAAGATGTATTCAAATGGAGTAAATAACAAGTATCACAATCAGAAATAGGCAAGGACATCAGAGGGAGTCCTTCAATAGAAATATGTGGGATGAATCCACACACGTAGCTGTTTGTAGGATTAGGACTATGTTCAGCCACCATTCTGGTCAGGCTAAGATAAGAGTTTTCAGAGGTAGACAGTCCACGTGTTGGAGTTCTCTCGGTCTCTCATCTCTGTCGATGAGAGAAAATAGCGCTCAAGGATGGAGGAGCTCTCATCAACACACTACTTCCTACTGGGATAAATGTCCTTGTTATCAGGTAGGTTGACCTATCAAGGAGCCACAGGAGAGGTGTTGCAACAGTGAGTGCAGTTAGTAGCATCAGCATCTTCCACCGGGTTCTGGTCAGCTGGGCATCCGTCCACATCGGGATCCTGGGAGCCCATCGACTTCTTGCAGTGGGAGGCATAGATTCCAGGTTCCTGGTCCACCTGGGCTGGAGGGCATTCTTCCTTCTGTATTGCTTTCCGTAGACAAAGTCACCAAGCCGGACGTTCTTGCAATCTCCGTCAGCAGGAGGGACCTGGACAGCTATCACCTGTGTATGACAAGCCTTAGCAGCAGAATATTAATGCTTTGCAAAATTTGACAACAGTCATCCACTAGAGTGAGATCGAAATGTGAGAGTGATTTCAACAATCACAAGAGCAATGTTCATAACCACAACATTTCGGCAAAAGTATAATTCAGCGACTGTACAAAATCTCATAGCCACATTTTGACATTTTGGCAACAGTACAATTCGGCAACTGTACAAATCTATTTGCATATTTGCAAGCAATCTTCCCCCTTCTTGCTCGTATAAATATATGAACAAATTGAGGAACCAGGGAACGTGGAGCAAACTGCGCGGGCATCGCAGAAGCATTACCCATTAACAACGACACAACCTGCTGCCAGCCAGGCAGCCACAGGCAGACACAAGATACATCTTGGCCTAGCTACAAGAAGAACCAGTCTTAGCTACAAGAAGAACCAGTCACCATTTTGGCTGCAATATCAGCCCATTTCCCAGGGACACATCATCACAACCACCAGTATGAATGTTACCTTTTAAAATAGCAAGATTGTTATAAGATAGCCTCCACAAGGTTCTAGATAGATTTCACATTCTTGATTGGTGTGCCAGAATAAGTGAGAAACCTTCATGTTTCCATAATGTGCCAAAATCATGTACAACTCCAAAAGCATATCTAGACTCTAGCAGATCTAGCAGATTCACATTTAGTAAGGATACATGCTCTGGTTAGTGTAAACAGTTCAGCCAGTAGAACAGAACAAGAGGGAGAAAGTTCAAACTTCATAACCACTGTCAAGGGCTCCAGTAACAGAGCAGCTACCATCCACAATTAACGTTAAATCAGGTGGCTTGTCTTGTACATCAGGAAAGGGAGTGACCATGTGTTTGATCAAAACTTTTAAAAAAAAATGTAGTTCATCGTCATTAAGGGTAGGGAGGGGAGAAGCAGGGTAAGAGGTTCAGAGTGGAGAAGAGACAGAGTGAGGGAAGAGGAGAGTCAGAGAAGAGCCCAGCACACTGGTGGATGCCATCTCCACAGCGTATGTGGCAGTGGCCACAGCTCTTAATGCAGGGTTGGGGGCAGTCCTTGGGTGCTTTAGCAGCAACAAGATGTTTTCTGGAAGACAGACTGACATAAAGAAGGCTTGAGGTAGTCAGGTAAGCCTAGAGCAGGGGCAGAGCAAAGAGTCTGTTTGAAAAGTACAAAAAGTCATCAGCTTCAGGAGTTCATTGCAGCAGCTCAGGTGAGGAGACTGTGGAAATGTCCTGCAGAGGTCTCGCTAGGAGAGACTTTATTTGCAGGACGGAGGATGGTTTTGGCATGTTGGCAATCACAGTGACTGTCAGATGAGTGTTGGTTTGCCAGATATTTCAGTGTCCTTGCACAAACGCAGCTTGGGGAGAAACGCTTTGTTCTTTGGCAGCTAAAACACGTAAAAGCACAACAGATTCAATTTCACACACCTACATGGAGGGCGACGCCACCAGGAGGTCATCAACATACAAGGCTGAACACAATGTCTGTGAGGTCTTGCTTTAAAGCCCTGGAACAGAGAGTGTGACTGTCCGCGTAGCCTTGAGAACGCCTTGTCCAAGTGTACTGCTGGCCCTTGTAAGTGAAAGCAAAGAGGTATTGAGAATTAGGATGGATAGGGATAGAGAAGAAAGCAGAACAGAGATCCATTACTGTGTAGTTGGTAGTTGTGGGAGAGATGGCAGAGAGAATAGCAGTAGGATTGTCAACCACAGGAAAAGAAAATTAGGAATAACAGTCATTAACCACTCTGAGGTTTTGTACAAAGCACCACATTTTCTTAATAGCTTTCTAAACCGACAAAATGGGAGTGTTGAAGTGACTAGAAGTAGGGACAATTACACCCTGTTCCAAAAATGTATCACAAGTGCAATACCAGCTTCGGCCTCAGTCTTAAGGTGGCACTGTGACATTCTAGGGAGTGGTACCTCTGGATTAACATCGACTACCACTGGAGAGGTGGAGTGAATGACACCTTCATCATTAGGGTGGGGGCAAAAGGTGTGAGGGACACGGGCAGAGGAGAAGGAGAGAGTCTGGCTGAGGATTAGCAAAAACACAACAGGCCAATTTTAAACAGTGGCCACAGTACCACAGTATGTTTTGTCAGGCTTGAAATTACTTTTCTATATGGCCTAGGTCTTTTAATGTTACAGATAACAGCAGCAACAGACACGTGAGGAACACAGTTGTTAGTCTGAAGCGAATTTTGTTGATCAGGGGTTAGGTTATATCAAGAATAATACCTGTTTAGCCAACAAAAGAGAGTTAATGTGTAAAAAAAAAAAAGAAGTTGTATCTTCATGTTGCTTGGCTCTGTTAGTATACTCTGTGTTAGAGCCCTTCGCATCCCAATAGGCTAGACAGTCTAAGGACAGTCAAGACAAGGAGTTATTTACATTAGAATTTAAAGAAAGAAAAAGAAAATAGGGTTAGAGAGAGAGTTGTGTGCATACAGCTTTTACTTCCAGTTCAAGGTTTAAGAAAGGAGAAATCTCGACTCGGGAAAAGTTCTGCGAAACTTTCTGTAACAGACAATATAGTGTATTAGTTTTAGGCACATTAGGAAATTCACCATCAGGGGTATATTTAATGGTACATTCAAAGTGGCATAATAGATCGTCCAAACAAATTTAGACTTACAGTGAGCCTTGTCGTAAAAGGCACTGTACATTGATTTATTCTAGTCCCATCTACCGTTGGTGGGGCAATTTCACGCAATGCAAGCAAATACAAGTGGCAGGCCTAGCTGGAAAACAAAGTTAATCTTGGTTTTAATGCGAGGCCAGATTGTCTAACGCGACAGAGTGTATCCGGCAAATATCACTAGCGTCGGGCTTGAACACACATTTACAATTAGTTTCACTTCTTGAATAAACTTTTCAGGATTGTCTTTCAGAGCGGGAGAGTAGTGGAGATCTCATCTGGCGGAAAAAACACAAACAAAATAAAACTTTTTCTCACATTCCTCAAACAAAGCTATAAATCGTGGCCAATAGCTACACTTTCTTATTCGATTTTCTGTATTATTTCTCTCACACTGCAGAACTGTTCTCAAGCCTTGTATCACATCCTTGTCAAATCAAACGTTTCAGGGGAAAACATTTACCTCCTCCTTGAGTCCAATAAACACACATCCTCCACACAACCTTTCCTTACATTCGTGTAGTTCGTCTATCAGACACCCTCTCTCTACTCTGGTTCTTTCCCATTATACAAACGCTAAACGCAAAATAAAATAACACGAAACACACTAAAACGAAGCGCTTTAAATATAATATGACTCCGCTAATTCAAAACACAAATGTACAAAACAACAACATAAGGTTAGAATACATTTAATACATATCCGATTAAACAAATCAGGGTACGTCATAACATTGAGCCGGACTTTGATGACAATATTGCTTGGTACCAATTTAACTCCAACGTCCCAGCACACTCAAAGGCAACGAAACATTACAACACGCAAATGCAATTACGCAAACGCGTACTACGCAACACACTAAGAGATTTCACGTAAAGAATCTCCTCTCAGAATGCTATACCTGGCTCACACTACTCTGGAACGGCTCATTCAGTGGGAGGAGTCGCTATTTTAGGGAACAACACACGAACACTAACGCACAATAACAGGCATACACAAATGCAAGACATAAACGAGGCGATACTCATTGCTAGGTACCGCTTCAAAATTCTCGGATTTCCCAAGGTCTTAGCCTATCGTAATTGTTAAATTTGTTCTCGGAAATAGCTCTCGTCAGGGCCTAATTGGATTAAAATTTGTTCTTCTGGATTTTACTCCCTTCAGTTCTGAATTAAGTTCTCAAGGTCTAGCCTATCAATATTTCCCAGGGATATTTCCAATTTAATTCAGTTCTCAAGGTCCAGCCTATCACAATTCTCAAGGTCCAGCCTATCACAAAATTACAACAGCATTCAAAATTCTTAATATTCAATATAACCACCTCCAACACAAAATTGGATATCTTATATAAATTGGATTATTTTGGATTGCGTTACCTGGGTCTACGTAGAACAGCCAGACAGCAGACAGAGTGATATGAAGGTCAGCATTTTTTTACGTAATTTAAAAAAAATAGGCTTCCTCTTACCTCTTTTATGGCGCCAATGCTGTGTTCAAAATCACTCTTTCTGGTCCTGGTATATTCTGCAGCCTCAGGGTTTGCATTCTGCCGACAACGCCATTAACTGTAGTGGAACTTGATCAGTCAGAAAAAGTTGTTCACTCGGGTTCAAATTCAACGGTGATTATAAGAAGTATTTATTACATGGATCCATGCAGCAAGCATGTTCACAGAAGCTGTGTCTATGCATCACTGACAGTGAGGTACCTAGTTGGTCAGGATCAAATGGTAACAGCAGATCAAAGCAAGGGTGGAGATAATGAAGAACAAAAGGGGAGCTTTCCTAGACACATTAGACATTCAACTAGTAGACAAGAGGACACAGTCAACACTTCTGCTTGAACATTTAGGCAATTGGCTAACCCCACACAGGAGGTGACACCATGGGAGTCCCTTGTACAGGTTGGGGATCAATCCACAACTGGGTCAGGATGTGAATCGCATCTCCTGACATATCCTTCATACACAATAGGATTGATCTTCAAAAGGGAGCTTCACTGCAACTGTTCCACGCAAAAGGCTTGTAAAAAGATCTGAGGAATGAGCTTGACCTAAACTGTAATATGGCTATGTAATCAATGCATCAATGATTTAACAAATGTCAAATACATAAGAATTAACAAACATGAGATATAAAAGAAAAAGAAAAAGAATATTAAAAGGAAAACATTAAATACTATTTTTACTTCCACACTAATAAGTTCAATGACCCACAGTAGGTATGCTAAAGTCCATAGAATATCAACTTGGCAAATATGAAGGAAGTATAGACGACATCTTCTCTTCAAATGTGTCAGGTGCAGAAATATTTCACTGATATATGCCAGTGCAGTGAGAGAACAGGGAAAGCAGAAACAGAAAGAAAAGCAAACCGTTGCAGCTCTGCATACCTGCAAGCTGTAACCATGGCAACCCTTCCCCTTATCCCCTTACCTGGAGTCTTAGTGGCTGTCTCTGCTTGCGGCTATGTCCCGCCCCCCTGTCTCGGTCTCCATCTCTTCCCCGCTCTCTTCCATCCATGTCCTCCTCCTCGCTGTACCTGTCCATCCCTACCAGGTCATCAGAGAGGTCGGTTGCGTTGCCACGGAGGCTATCCCTGCCAATGCTGTCGACACTGCCCACTCCGGAGCTGCAGGCTGCGGAGAGGTTCCCTGTGCTACTAGTGCTGGCTCCGTTAGCCGTCTGTGCCAACAGGTCTCGGAGCTTGTACCTGACGTCCTGAGTGCAGCTGGAGCTCTGCTTCATGAGAACCGACCCAGCGCCAGAACCCAGCCCATCAGCACCGCACATGGACCCGGGGCCCATGTCCCCTAGCGCCATCAGGCCCACAGCATTACCCTGCTCCATGGCGCCACTCTCACTGACAGTAACATTGGCACTGCCCAACCCCCCGCCCATGTTACTACCACCGCAGTCCGCCATGAAGTTAGAGAAGTTTGGGTAACCACCACCCCCAACAGCACAGCTTCCACTGCTGCCACCACTGCTCTCCCTTCCTTTACCCCCTCCACGCTCCTCCTGCTTGGGGAGAACTCCTCCGAGCATCGCCCCTCCTGCTGCTGCGGCTGCTGCCGCCGCTGCCCCTGCTGCCGCCTTCCTCTGAGAGATAATCTGGGTGCACTCGTCAATGACGGTCTTGATTTGCAGGATGCTGGCAGCAGTGAGGATGCAGAGGGCCTGCGACTGCAGCACCACCAGTGAGCCGCTGTACATGAAATCCACCAACTGTTTCACCGTTTCAGCTGGTACCAGCGGTGGAACAGAGATCTCTGAGTGTCCCAGAAGCAGTTTGTCTTGGAAGAAGGGGCTCCCAGCTGCCAGCACACAGGCGTGGGCGCGCAGCGAGGCGTCGTGTATCCGGACGGTCACGTCACAGAAGAGGCCCTCACGCCGCTGCGTGCGCAGGGCTTCCAGTACCGACTGGCTGGAGTTGT
>OMKK01033508.1:0-12015 GCA_900302305.1 Polymixia japonica | reverse complement strand
GGGTGTCAGCTGCTATGCCTCCTTCTATGGGAATATCCAGATGAAACAATTTCATATTTAACACGGATTCTCATAGACACACGCGCGCGTACACACACACTCACGCGCGCACACACACACACACACACACACACACACACACACACACACACACACACACACACACACACACATTCAAATTGCACAATGATAGGCAAATCTCTGTCTAAGGAAGCAATACTGAGTATATCAGTGTACATGCACACTAACAATGAGTTATTGGCATACTTAACCTGTCACACCTGTCATACAGTGGCCTTGTATTATTGTACATAATTTTAATTTTGTACAATAATTACATTTTTTTGTCAGCATAGACTCATTATGTATTGCAGTGGTGGTGTAAGTTAGACTGTTTTGGGAGACTCACAAACTCTTTCAGTTGAAAATTATTCAGTTGTCTGTATTTGGAGACCATTGAAGAAAACTAAGCACAAGAGTAGTTGGTTCGCTCACTTTAAATGACATTGTTCACAAATTGTTTAATCCTTCATTCATGAGGCATAGGTGTGAATTGTATCAAGTATTCAGATAAGAGTAACAAAGACTGTTACCCACTCCCAGTGAATATATACTGGCCACTCAACAAACCCTAAACCAAACAACTCTACTCAGTTGACAGTATGATTGGATATGATGACTTGTACATTAATTGTCTACCTGCAGCCATACAAAGACTAACATCTGAAATGAGAATTGCTGAAGACTTTGCCAAATATTGATTATGGGTAAACTGCAATTTATCCTTTTCTGGGGTACATTCTAGGTACAGGTGCTTAATTTACATTTACATTTAAGCCAGTTGGGGTATGGCTCATTAAGGACAGGTCGCTTATTTCCTAGTGGTGTTCTCAGTCCTTAGCAAAGACCAATGTTTGCAACACACCTTCAAGCTAAGGGGGTTACCTTTATTCAGGAGAAGCGTCTACTGGCTAAGAAGCACCCACATTGCTCCCATCCCCACTGGGACCCATACAAATTTTCCACAGAGGTTGTTACAGGGCGTACCCTGTAACTACCACATGCTACCACATGACAGTCAGTACAAAACCTTGATAAATTCAGAATTTTGCTTAATAAAGTATAGTAAACAGAGTATTTACATTTGTTTTCACAACCCACCACCAACCCACTATTTCTGCCTTAATCAAAAACATACATTATTTTATTTTATTTATTGTATTTGTTTTTTTCAATGTAAAATGGCACCATGTAAAATCACATTTAATTTTAATGCTACTTAAAAAAAATATATTGGGCTGTACTATACAAATTTAAATTTAATATCATACAAGATTTACTCCAAATGTAAATTTAAAATAATCTTCCTCTTAGGTTTCTTAAAGGACTCTGTGACTTGAAAATATGTGTTTGCATATTTTAGAAAGCCGTGTGTTTATCTGGTGTAAGTTAGCAGCAGCAGCAGCACTTCTGTTTTTCTTTACCCACTTCCCATTAGTGAGCTGGCCGAGGGCTAAAGTAGTGTTACCCATCAACACTTCTTCATGCCAGCTTTGGTAATCACACCAGAGCTACCAGCCAGCAAATGAAGAAGAACACATATCAACAGCTCCCAGCATCTTGAGACCCTTTGGGAAATAAGACTAGGGAGAAAGTAATGAGTCTATTTTTGTGTGTCTGTGTGTGTGTGCTTGTTAGTCCTTGTGCTTGTGGCTGCCAACGTGTGTGTATGTGCATACACACACATGTGCATATGTGTACTATATGTTGCGTAGGTATTACCTTCATAATATTTAATAAATGTCATACACAATGTTAAATATACTATACGGAGACCTAGATATTACTCAAACACAGCTTAGCTCTGAGGCCTGGAGAATAAGCAGGAACTCTGCGGCTCCAGTGATCAGTGATGAGGGTGAGCGTTGCTGTATTCTTAGTATTCATCATTTATAGTACCTAGTCAGGCTAGCTAATGCTGAGAAAGAAACAACAGCTAGGACTCTCTCTGTAATCTTAACTTATCAATACAGTTCTGCCTTCCACAAGGAAGCAGTGTCAGTGACACAAACCATTATCTACTATCTACGATCAGTATCTACTCACTGTTACCTGACGTGTACCAGAGCAGGTAGAAAGACACTGGGCACACATATAGTATTTACATCCCAAATAGGAAGCACTGTATTATGTTCATTGTATCTGTTAGTTGTATTTGTGTGTGTGTGTGTGTGTGTGTGTTTGCTTGCATGCTTCTGTGTGCCTGTCTCACAAGACATATTTGCAGACATTCAAAATGTAGCCATTCATGCAAAAAATATAATACTAAGTAAGACGCTGAAACGACGACGTTGAAAAGAGGGGCTTAGACGATGTTGTAGTCCTCTGACTGCTTTGTTGTAAATTATCTTACACGCATCCATTAGAGTTATAATTACAGACATTATACTTAGGGACCGCCTGTGATTTAAAAATACATAAATAAAAAAAGTTCAATTTCAATGGTCCTTTGTTTGGATGACAACAATCCCACCGAGTCATTTTGAAAGAGTACTTTGTAACGGAGCATAAAAGGTCCTTTCTCAGAGTCATAAGACCACTGGTGATGTCTGATTGAAGTGTCAATCCCTGGTGCGAAGAGCACTTTATTTAATGTCTGACAAGCTTTCATGGTGCCTTTTGTGAGAGAAGGGCTGTAGCTGTGGTGTTTCAGTGACATTGCTAGTTCTGTATCTACAACCTCTTCCCTGGAATCCAGCCTTTGATTCCTGGAAACTCAAGGTGTGTTTACGGAGCAACACAACCCAGACTCAGCTGAGTCATCCCTAGTGTGTGTGTGTGTTTGCAAGGTTGATCTACCTTGCGTTAAGCAAGTTCTTCCTTGTCTTGGAAGTGGGAATGATGGAAATAATAAATATGCATAACCTTTAGAAACGGAACACAAAGACATGTCATTATCTGCGCACAGTGCAGCTCGTGTTCCATGCATTTGTGTGCGCATAAGTCATATGAGCACGCAAAGTGATCGTGAGCTTACTTACTCTGTTGTTTACTGTTTCCTGTCCTGTTGATACATCCCTACTTCATATGTTTTCATGTTTATATAATGTTGTGTGCTGACTCAAGGCACCGCTGAGGACATCCTTGTGGCTCAACGGGCTAAAGCAGACACCGTGCTTTCATAGGTTGAAATCTGGCTTAAGACGGCATTACACATTTTACCTCACGTCACAACATACAACACAACTCTATATTATGAAGTTCTGGAAAAATCATAAAATATTTAATTAATAATGACCCTGCCCTGTGAGGCTATTGAAAAGAGACGGATTTTGATTCTTCTTGTCTGCTCTTGAACCTCTGTTGCTTACAGCTCCATCTTGCGTCCCGTGTCTGAGTCAGATGGTTCCCATGAATTTGGTCTAGATAGACGTATATCGGACCTTTACCCATGCGCTACATAGTGGTGCTTAATTTGTTTCTGACATGTTCCCATATCTATTTTACCACTTTGAAATTGTCCATAGGACAAAAGCTGCCCCCAGCCTCCGTCTTGGTAATTTAAGGCACAAAATAGAGATAAGTGAATTCGAAGCTTAAATAATTGAAAATAACATCTTAAGTATGCATTCCAAATCCTGCAGTAAGACAAGGATGCCTGCTGTTTGTGATGTGATGTTATTTCCACAGTGCTGTTTTTATCAAGAGGGCGATTCAGGTCAGCCAGTCAGAGGGCAGACACGTCTCCTTTATATCTGTGTTCTATCAAACTTTGTCACTTGAGAAAATTATTCATTAAAATTATTCATTATTACAAAATGTCTCTTCTTTACTGACAATATTCAGTTGATTAAGGGAAGTAAAAGTTCTCTTAACAGGAAAGACCTGTGGCATTATGGTTATGAATGCACTGTTGAATTTTCTTTCTCACTTGTATAATATATCCTGCACCTTACTGTGCATCAAATATACCATAGCCCATATATTATCACTGGAAATGATATGCATCTTGTTGCAATTAGATTATACCTCTCATGCTCACATTCTTGTACTATAGTCCAAATGCCAACATCACTGCAACCTAAATGAAGTTTTAATTAGACAACTTGCTGGCAGGTCATACTGTGTTGGGCAGGTACGTTAAAGGGTTTCAAGAGATTGCTTTGTGTGGGTGCTCTAACAGTGGATTCATCTCCTCATTAGTTCACATTATGCCAGCCTCATCCATGGGTGCTGCACAGCCTTCATTATTCAAAGCACGACCACTAAAGGACTCTAGGGGTTCTCAGATCTTTGAGTTCACCTTTGCGATGTACTAGTCCGGCCACCATCCCACCTGCACCTCCCAGCCATATTGTTGCATATGAGAAAATGACCACTCCAGCACCAGTCTAATGCCTACAGTTTTCTACCTTTAGTAAGTGTCCTTTTCAGAATATAGATACAGTATATATTACATAGATATTATTATGGTTAACCTTTTAGGCAGAGCAAACACACACACACACACACACACACATACACAAATAATAATATGTGCCTGTGCTTGAGACCAACTTGAAGGGTAAAGACCTGTTTGTACCTACTAACTTTCTCTTTGATCAGTTCAATATCACCATTATTAGAGCCATACCCTTTGTGCTATTTACATTGTTCAGTTTTTTATAATTTAACTAAGTATGTTTAACACCCATGACTGTTTTTTGTGTAACTGTTTGCTCAACATTTGTCAAACAAGGACTCAAGTGATCTGAATTACTCTGCTCCTTTTATTGGGCTGATTGTGTTATCATGTGATAACGGCGTTGGCTTGCTGTGATTGCATCCAGGTAAAGTCATAGACTGCATGTAGTAGGTTTATGGTAGTTGCTGGCCCTTTCAGTTTTAACTTTGAACACACACCAATTATCACCACATACACAGACAAGCCAGAACTCCACAATGTCTTCTTTTTAATAAAACAAACCATCAAAATGAACAAACAGCATACTTTTTTTATGCCTAAATGTTCTGGTCGCTCAAGATGTGGCTCTTCTCAAGTAGGTTACTAGTGCTATGCTGTTGTTTCCATAGCAGGTGAGGTCATTGAGCTAGGAGTTGTGGCCCTCCACTTAGTCTCTAGAGGAGCCTGTCTGTCTGCCATCCAAAACTCTTCCACAGTTTGCAGCTTACACTTCTGTGGCTGCCTGACACACTGAGTTCCTTTGGGGTTCATCCCAAGTACAGGGAAAAAGGATTTCCAGAGGCTCCTGCATATAGAAGAAGCTAGAAGTGGTAGAAGTAGCAGTAGCAAGGGATGTAGCTGCATCAACTGAACAACTGCTTTATTTTAGGATTGTCTTGGACTACATGACACATGACTATAAAAGGCCAAAGTCACGAAAGG
This sequence comes from Polymixia japonica, assembly GCA_900302305.1. Taxonomy (NCBI): domain Eukaryota; kingdom Metazoa; phylum Chordata; class Actinopteri; order Polymixiiformes; family Polymixiidae; genus Polymixia; species Polymixia japonica. The sequence goes on along the minus strand of OMKK01033508.1, from coordinate 6,629 downwards.
ATCACACAGACAAGTGCTTGGGTGACAATCAACTGAGAAATGTCTTCTTGCAGCTCAAGTCCAAGAGAAATATTCAATCCTATTCATCAAAAAGCATACTTTTTCTTTTTACTTTTAGTACGTACTGCAGCTGCCCTTACAAAGTACGTACTGCTGCATGTAGTATGCATACCCTTGTACAACTGGGACATACTACTTTGTCTGCTTCTGGCGTTGCACTGACTTCCGTCAATGTGCTGTCATCTGTCTTATATAGACCCTCCTTGGTCTGTGCTCTCTCTGCGGCTCAGTCGATGTGACATATCTTCTGCTGCGCACAGGATTGTGGGTCAGAATAGCTAGATAAGAATGGCTTGTATACTGCAAAATGCAACTGGATGCAGTAGGTCATCCTAGTATTTTTGACATACTGCATTTGACATACTTTGTATTGGGACATACACAATCTTTTTCTGGCATACTAAATAGTATGGCAGTATGGGTATTGGAACGCAGGGAAGATCTTTCCTTTTCCAGGGACCTTGATTGCCAGGTGGCATTTCCTTCTTCCTGCTAGGTCCTGCTCACAGGAAGCTGATGACCAGTGCTTTTAACCGGCCAATGTCTTGGCATTAAAGGTTAAGGCTGATTAAAAGAGTAAAAGCATGTGCGCTAAGGCCCAACAGTTTCCTTATCCATGGGGAGATACTTACTCTTGCTTTTCTTGGTGTCCCAACAATAAGCATGTTAAAGACTTTGTGTTTTGTACTGCGCTTTACACTTTCACTTTTGATTTATTATTCCTCAGCAGACTTTCTAATCCTTAGTGGCTATCTGCACACTGTGAACAAAGCTAGTCTAATGTATCACAACACTCACAGATATGCCAACTGTTCTATTGTACCCTTTCTCCTTTAGCTTGTCGCTGAATATTGTGAAAACGAGCTTGGACATATGGTCATCGGCCCATATATTGATGAGGCATCTCTACTCATCTCCAAATCTGCCCTGAATTCATCTTTTCAGCATCCGTTCTGCTGTCAGGTTTCAACATCTTCTGTATTCAACCCAGAATACGCCGCAAATTTAGTTTAGTTTCCTGTAATTTCCTGTAATCGGATAGCATTCCTGCCTGCCGTGTACCACACTAGAGTTTGCTTTTAATCAGTCCGGGACCACCATCTTTTGGCGTACTACTTTTGGTCCGCTCCCCAGTTCAATTCGTGTTTTCACCTGCCCAGATGTACCGAACCAAAGCTAAATGCACCAGGGTTCGATTAAATCAAACCACAAACGATAGATCAAACCACAAACAATTCTATTTTAATCTCCTTAAGTCTTGGAGCCAGTAAAAAAAAATGTTCATGCCTGGATGCTGGAAGAACATGAAAGAGCTGCATTGGAAGTCTTTCCAGAGAGATTCTTGAATAGTGTGACAGAGAACTTGGTCCTGGGCCAACCAGCATGAGTACCCTTGTTCGAATGAGCAACCTATCTCCATTCTACATATTCATGCAATACTGGAGAATCGGCCAACCTTGGCTCCCTTCCTCCCCCTTGGAGTACATTGCATCTAAATTTCTCTTTGTACCCTGCAAATGTGCAGAGAGTAGGAGACTCTTAAGTGGTGTCTCCTGATTATTGATGAATAGAGTAAGGGTCAATCCCAATTCCCTTCCCTTGGCCTTCTGGAGCGCCTTCAGAACGGAGCCACAAGGGGTAGGGGTTGAAATCTTTGCCTAGGAAATGGGACACCGCTCGTTACGTCATCTGTAGCCGATGGTGGCACATACGTAACACACCAGTGACGAGGCTGTAGTCCAGTTTACAGTTTCAGTGTAGTCCTACCCATAGAAATGTCTGCCCTGCACTGATATCAGATGAGCATGGAAGTGCAGAAAATTTGTCGCTGGATTATTTTTCAAACTTCATACACGGGACATGGAAATAACTGTACTGTCGCTCACAAATCATTGTTCCAAGTTCCATTGACAGCGTGAATAGTGATTTTTCTGAAATGCTTGTTGTAATTATCCAAGTACATATTCCTTTGCATCTACAATCAAATTAAGATAGCCTATACCAATGAATTAAAAAAAAAAAATTGCGTGATTATTTGCAAAGATATTTACATGTATGGGCTTCTTTCCCCGCACTGGTAGCCATGTTCCATGTTACACTGCCTCAGTTCGCAAAGCATTCTGGGAATTTTTCTACCACTCCGATTGGAGTCTGCATCTGAAAATGCTCCGTTTTGAGGGTGATTTGGAGGGCTAGATGACCACTACCCCTCGATCCCCAAAAGAAATGGGACACCCTACCCTACATTTTAAATCAAATAAAGCATCATTTTGGTTGCTGCGTGTGCTTCACCATTTGAGCATCTTGCACTACACATACATAAGAAAGGTCATGGTAGCTTAACTCGGCAAAAAAATCTGCTGAACCCTGATGTATTTGTCCAATTGCCCAACCCTACTTCCTTCCCTCTAGAACTACTAGGTCAAGGTATGAATGGCTGTAACTGTAGAAATGTGAAGCAGGATGTTGCTCAGTTGACTATAAATGCCATTAAATAAGTAACTGTTTAAGTTTTTCCTCACCTGTGAGACGATAATTGTGTACTATAATTATAATTTTGATGAATTATTTATTTCAATGCTTTGATTTGCACCAAGTAGTACAAGTTATATTTATATTACAAGTAGTAGTATATGTTATATTCTGCATTTTTTGAATGTTGATTTTTAATTTCTCTAACATGTTGTATTATGTTCATTACAGTGGTTTTCTCTCTTCTTTTAAAAAAAAAAAAAAGACAACATACAGTATTTATTCTGTTGACACCAATTTAATGGAAAATTTGCTAAGGTCATTGTGTTTTAATTATGCATTACTGCCTGCCACACCTCCAACGGTGCCCTTGGGTCAGCTGCAGGGTCATCAGCCGGGGACCACCGCTCATCGATATTTCGCTCCTTATTCCGGTATATCTCCTGGTGGCAGTGCAGCTCATCTCCTGGTGGCAGGAGGTCAACAGGGTAGATGACGGACCTCCGGCCAACCTCCTTGCACTCAGCAGCCAGCTCTGTGTACTTTTGCCTGTTCGTCTAAGAGGCAGCCTCTGCGCCCTCCTCCCATGGGATGGTTAGCGTGATGAGGAGTACCGTCTTGGCAGCAGTGGACCGCACCACTATGTCAGGCCAGTGAGGTGTGGTAGTAATCTCTCTGGGGAACTGAAGCTGCCCGCCGAGGTCGACCCTCCTGCTCCACTCCTTGCCGCGGCAAGGAATTTTCCACAGGTCCGACCAACTGATCGACCTTTTGAGAATGCGCTCCCATTTTGTCCAGCCTCCCTGATGACCTTGCGACACTGCCTCGTACCGCTCCTCCTCCATCTTTGTCACTTCTGACACAACCATCTCTTTCCTCTCTTTCCTGTTGGCTTTGGACCAGAATCGTGGTGCTTCCCGCCATCCAATGCAGCCTGCTTTTACACATCTTCAGTGGTCACATAGTTCATACAAACCTTTGTCACATTTTTGAAAATAACACTAAATAAAAAAGTAAAGTAAATAAAAAACACTACTGAATATATAAACTGTATATCTAGCTACTAATTGGTTTAATTTGGCATGTAAGTAAGCTAATTTAAATCAAATAAACAATTAAGGGTAAATTGGAATATGCAGTCTGGTACATCATTTCTTTAATGTAAAAGGATGAAATGAGTCATGGAGATGTGTGATGTGATACTAGAAGCTTGCTAATGGTTATTTTGTCTTAGTCCTCTGACACTGACCTTTTCTCAAACAGAACATAGTCGGAGGTCTGAGTGAATATCATGCTTGACCATATAGTTGAACCACAAATGCACATTGAGATACCTGCATTAAATGGATAAGAGCTCTGATAACACAGTCACATACAAAGGCTAGATGAAAGTGCTCCATCCTTTTGGAATGATGGTTTTAAGAAATGCCTATTTGTCTACAGTTCCTCCATGAAATCCAATAACTGGTTACATACTAACACCAAGGCCAGGAGAATTGAGAGGAAACTCGGCACCTGTCTGCTTATTTTATACCATAGTATAACTGGACTTCATACAGCTAACAACTGTAATTATGTGACTAATTATATTCATTGGATCATTAACCAGCGTCAGAGGGCATGAACATCATATTATGAGTCATATTAGTTCCTAAACATCTAACCTCGAGTATAAGCTCTTCAACTGCTCAGATTTACATCCACTCCCCCTTTCTGTCGTACTCTTTAGTGAGGTCACATTTGTTGACATACATACACACGTGCTTTTTTTTAATTCTCTCGCATTGCTAGAATATTATGTCATATCTAGATTTAACCTTGGTTATCTGTACCACACTCTGGTGAGCCGTAGCAAAGCCTACTCTTCCAAAATGTAGAAACGCTACATGTCTGGATTTAATTTCTACTGTGCGCTTGGGCTCATTCTGACTATACTACTATATCAGTATCAGAGTAGAAAATGCTGCACTTGTTTTCAAGCTATTAGTCCTAACAGACAGCTAGTCAGAGATTCGAATGGTCAGTGAGACGGGGAGTAAACTGCTACCTTAGTGTCAGTTTAAGGCCGTCAGGACTGACACGGCAGCCTGCCTGCTACCTGAATAGAGCTAGACACAAGGGATGAAAAAGGATGAAGATCACCAGGCTATTGTGCCACTCAGAGGGATTTACACAGCAGAAGGCACCACTGTGCGGGGGACTTAGGGAAAACATAGGAGGCGTCTGCTTTGTGGAAGCGAGGCATTAATCCTCCACGGGTTCACAACATCACAGTTTCCCTGCCTCATGTTGTCTGAGGTGATATGGTACTGCTGAGAACAGGAGTAAAGCAGTGAAGCCTTTGGAAGGGAACCGGAACTCAGAAAATTGATAATGGAAAAAGGTTGCATGAGGGGGTCTCTCTCTCTCTCTCTCTCTCTCTCTCTCTCTCTCTCTGTCTCTCTGTCTGTCTTACCCTCTCTCACAAGCTCTGCCTCATTTCCTCCCTAGCCCTGGGCTAACCCTTTCTAAAAATAGTCAAACAACTACTAGCTCTAGCTGGTCAAGCCACTGAACTGCCTGAGCAGCGTCACAGGGACAGAGGGCGGAGCCTCTCTCACCAAATAGTCACTTCCCTCCTTGAGAAAAAATCTGGAGATGTATTTACATCTGCCTGTTGTCTAGATAGGGTGACTCTGAGGGCTGGACGGTCGTTTGTTAAAAGGGCATTTTTCAGAGGGCATTGTTGGGATTCTTGGAAGGTCAGCCATGCTGAAGTTCCAGACCATTTCTCAGTGTGAGTAGAGGAATAATAACTGGCTCTTCCAACTTGCCAGTTTGCGCTCTTATATCCTGTGTAATCCTGTACTTATTATTGCCTGGGGCAACCATCTTCAGAGAGTTCAGCCCTGGATTTGGCTGGGATTGTCCCAGGGTCTATTTCTGTCCAGTGAGATTGATGGCTGCTCATGGACCCTCTCTTAGCACTATCTGGAAGCTAGCCTATGGAAGAGAAATGCCTGTTTTTTTCCATTACCATCAGATTTATTTGTAACAGGGATGTGTTTAACAGGTTCACGGATAACACTAGCCACTATGTCTCGTACAGTTGCCAGCTAATCCAGTGGATTGAATTAAAGAGCCCCAGGGATTAGTCTGACACATAGGAAAGTGTCTTCCTTCTCAGATGACACCAACAAGAAAATACATCTGTGTTATCATAAATTGAATTGTGTATCAGCAGCATAGCACTGTACCATTGAGACCTGGCTATCGGTGGCAGCAGTACTGTATTTGGTAACATGCGGCACTATGGGCACACATGGGCTAGGTCCTAAGGTGTTTTACTTTGCATACATTAACTATAATACCGGTTATTGATTTTCAGACATATTTTGCTCGAGTAAAAAAAATGTTTTTAAATAGTATTTACAACAGCAAACATTTGTTTGCCTAAGATTCCAACCATGATATTCCCCTTACATTTTCCCTACAGACGACAGATGTACCCTTTCTTATTATTTAAGTCATGCTTGCAAATCACATATATCACAGGACTAATAATTAAAAAGAGTAAATTACTGTACTCTGGGTAAAGAATGACATGATATACACTAAAAAAAAAACTTCAACTGATTTTCTTATGAACTATACTGTTAAATGGCATCACTGTTGTACACTGTTGGATGCTGTTACCCACAATTACTGGCACAGTGTGCCAATAAATACCGACCCAATTCAGATACTGGCTTCTATCGTCACCTCCATGAACACAGTATATGTATTGTGGACATTAAATGTAGCGACTATATTTCCTGTGTATAACAGAAGATTCCGGCATCCGCGGTGTCAATGTTTCCAAAGCCCGGATATGTCCTCTTTCCTATGAATGAGGCTCACTCGCTCAAAGATAATAAGGTGCAATCACTGCCAGCGGGTTCGACGAAAACAAGCTGTTTTCTTTCCCCGTAACGTGGTAAAGGTAATTTTTAGCGTGTGTAAAAAAAAAAAAAAAGAAGTCTGAAACCTTTCCCTCGACCTTTTATACCCAAATCGCGTAGTTTCTGAGCATGCGCGCTAAAGTCGTTTTTAAGGGTCAGCCCTCGCCGTCTAGACGG
>OMKK01033507.1:0-10025 GCA_900302305.1 Polymixia japonica | reverse complement strand
TATATAAAGACCTACATTACCTTGAGGGATGCATGAAAAGAATGAGAAAGGAATCAATAGAGTATGAGAAAATGTTTTTTCTTCACTGCATATTCGGCGTTAGACACAGACGCACAGAGGAACACGCGTGCACACACACACGCATACACAGACGCACACGTTTTACAATCTCATTTTGACATGCATTCACAGGCTAATGCTTGTGTTTAGAGCCTAACATCCTGTTCTTTACCGACAGAGTGAAAAGCTAAGTACCCCCCTCCCTCGCTCTCACTGCTTCCACCGTTTGATGTGGCCACTTCAGCATTATTAATTTCATATTCTATTATTTCTCCTCTCTCTCTCTCTCTCTCGCTCTCTCTCTGTGTGTGTGTGTGTGTCTCTACATCTGCGTTCGTGCACGTGTCCTGTACAGTACAAGGGAGCCTGACGCGGAGGCCGTCATGGATGCGCTGTTTGATGAGCTGGCCTTAAGACAAAAAAGTGGTATGGAAGTTTATTTTATTATCGAGCATATAAGGACAGAGGTGATTGGGGTGGGTCCAACAGATACACATAGGCCACCCAGGTACTTTTTACAGCTTACTGATTAGCAATGCTGACAGTTTCTTCATGCCTATGCCATGCCTATGCTTTAAAATGTTGTTAATTCTTACCATTTTACAGTCTGGTAACTGCAGAGACAACGAGTTATATATGCTGGAAGAAAATAAATAAATAAATACACACACACATATATTTCTTTATTTTTTCCAGCACCTCTCCATTTCTAAGGAAAGAATATGACAATAGACATTAGGAAGGGGGGGAAACTGAAATTCAATCTAAGATGGCAGTCTGAGATTCTCAAAAGCAAGACAGTATGCTTTTGATTACTCACTCACTTTTTAATATTACGTTTTGATTGTTAATGTGGCGCTATGAGTTTGTCTGTTGTGATAGTCGAGGATCAGTCATATTGATTGGTGTGTGTGTTTCCATAGTTACGGGTCCCCGGGTACTAAGGGTGCAGGGCAGGGAAGTGACTCTGAGAAAAACCTGTGGCTCCATTGCCGACTGCACCTTTGATGAGCTGTGTGCCAGAGTGAGTTTGTTTGTTTAGCTTTGTTTTCAGTTTTGTTTTGTTTTTTTGTTGTTGTTTTTTTTTCCAATCTTTGCTTACAATACTTATTTGCTGCCTTTGTTGGACAGCAGGCATATATGTGAAACATTATATACATATTTCTACATATATTTCTGTGTTGTAGAAAGGGAGTTTCCCCACATACATTCATGCGTACTTCGGATAATACATTTCACTTTTAGAAACAAAGTTACAGTACACAGACAATTTTTACTCTCACTGTCTCTCTTCTGTTATTTGATAACACAAACACACACAAAACCACACACTACTAATCAAAAATGCCCATATTGCCCGAATTACCCTTGTCTCTTTAAGAGGCCATTACTTGTCTTCCCTTTCTTCTTAACATCTCCATCTTTTCCCGCATTGTTTGCTGTTTGTTTATTTATTTATTTATTTTTTTACATAGCACTGTTTTTGCCTCATGCTGTCCTCCGCTATTCTTTTCCTTCGTGTGTTTTGTCCATCCTGCTCTCAAACTGCACGATGGCCCCTCCAGCCTCTGTTCTGCTCAATGTCAAAGACCTACCGTCTGTAAACAATTTGTTCCTCCACGAAAATATCGATTGAACAAGTGTGGGATCATACAGTGAAAAGACCTCGCTGTGTGTGTGTTTCAGCACTAAGCACTAAAATGACGCACCTTTTAGTCCGTCCCTGTTCTTTTTCAAGAGAAAAAGCCCTTCCAATGTAAAGGGCCAAGGACACAAGTCTAACAGATGACAATACAGATGACAATAGCCTAAGCCTTTAATAATAGTTGGCCATTATGGTTGTACTTTTTTCAACATTAAGTGTGTCAAGTGCAATATATACAGTGAGTAATGTACAGAGACTAATTGTTTGTGTGTGCGTGTGCGTGTGCGTGTGTGTGTGTGTGTGTGGTGTATGTACCATTACCTCCTTGCCACTGAGGCATTTTGAGAGCCCATAGGTCTTGAAGTCAGTGTCTCTTGCCATTGGTTACTCTCCCCCTGTGCTTTGTATACATGCAAGTGTACGCGTGTGTTTGCACGGCAGCTGTGTGCATCTGCTACCTTGAAAGGGCTTGGTTTGTGCACTGTTATGTGCTGTCATTAGTTAGAAACCCAGGTCCCAGAGTGAAGGGTTTTGTCTTGGGTGTTCCAGCCCCTGGGTGCCGGTGATTACCTGGAGATAGCGGGGTGCTGTGACACGGTATTTATCCGCCATGTTCCCAGGCTGACCCTGACCCTGAAGGACCAGGCCAGACGCTTCATCACCCTCATAGACAACTTCTACGACCACAAGGTAGCTAGCTTACCAGTCTGCAGCTGGGTGCCAAACATCCTCTACCTCAGTTCCAGTTTGGTCCATTTCAATCAGTTCAAATTTGATTTGGTAGACAGGACTTCGAAAGTATCTTAAAGAACTAGACCAATACCAAATGACAAGAAATCATCTCGGGATGTGGTGAAACACCCGATATAATAAATTATTGTAGCGTTGTTTTATGACGGTTATGAATTTATTCAATATTGATGAGAAATTTGATCAGGATCATAAGAAGACGGGAAAATGAATGAACTGGAGTTGCTTGTCCCAAAAAACAACAAACAAACAAAAAAAAACTTTAAGGTGCTATCAGTACGATGTTAAAATCAAATAAAAAGTTGAATTACCACATAGTATCCTAAGATATAGTATAATAATGATAGCTTCCCTTCTCTTCTCTGTTTTGATTGTGCCTCAGTGGCACTGTTTCCCTCTACTTTCTGGTCTTTGTTTTGCTTTGACGGCCCGGCAAACAGCTTGCACAAGCCAGAACACTTTCTTGTTTTGGTTTTTTAGTGCAGCTCACCTCACCCCACCTCACTAGAGTGCCGATTATTGATAGCACCTTTAAATTTCCCATATATTATAATAATAATAATAATAATAATAATGGCTTTAATTTATATAGCACCTTTCAAGGTGCCCAAGGTTGCTTTACATACACACAGTCACACAGTGAGGCAATCTGAGTCTTATGGTATTATATGATATTATCCTGCTCTCCCCGCCTCCACGTCTCAGGTGAGGGTGGTGCTGTTAGCGGTGGCTCCTCTAGACCAGCTGTTTGTCCACTCCGGAGGGGAAGATGGGAGGGATCGACAGCTGCTAGATGACCTGGGTCTCAGCGGGGTAAGACCACATCCTCTGTGACCACACATTGCATCTCTCAGACCGTGTTCTTCCTTCTCCTGGGGGATGTGTTCCATGTTCCTAAAAAAAAAAAAGGTCCTGACAGCCAACTATGTAAAAGTCAGCATGACTAACATCATGATATGCTAATAGAATTACAAAATATATGTTTAGATTAGGTTTAGCGGCACGGTTGGGTCAATTAATTTTCAAATAATTCAATTAAAAATGAAGAAATTGCAGCTGCATTTAACATTATAATGACAAGAGTCTTAATTCTGGGTTATTTAGTTTAAAGGTTATTAGTTAGAATGGGTTTTAAAAATTATTTTAAAATTCAGTGGTAAGATTTTCGGTTTCTGATTTTGCAGGCGGCAGAGGAGCGTCTGACTCTTTTCACAGGCGAGGAGGAGATCTTCGCCTCCCAGAGGACCATCTCCAGACTGATGGAGATGCAAACAGAGATGTACTGGATTCAAGGAGACCGCAGTAACAGCAACAGCAGGAGCTGAACACCTAACATCCATTACCTACTGATAACTACTGATAACCTACTGAAACCGTGATAAGCATGTACATGCATACAGTGCTGTGCATATATACCTCACAGAACATCCTCTGTTCCCATTTCTTCAAAAGCTGACACTTTCAGGACAATGTATTAACATAATGAAGAGCAAAAGACAAAACACGCTGAAGGGAATGAACAGCAATGCTAGCAGAGGTTTCAGTGGAGTTGATCCCAAAGGAAAACACATCCGCAATATGATGTGGCACCAAGTCATGTGTGCATGCCTGTTTTCTTTTGGATGTGACTTCTATTCATCCTGGTACTGATTATTATTTATTATGGCACGTGGGTGACCCACCCTACCTTTTCAGCCTATTTGGCCTTCTCCCATTGTGGACTGTTGGTAGACACGAGGTCTTATAAAATACGGAAAGCTCTCTAACACGTGTTTACCTTAAGGCGAAGAGGTGCTTACTTCAGGGAGAGAATGGGGAATGGAAGATGACCACTGCCCTCTAGAGGGCAAACGTAACAGAAGCATATATCTCTATCTCTATTTTTGTGGTCCCGGTGTTCTTCCCGACCATATGACCAGAAAACAGTCCATTTACCTCTCAAATATAGAGATGAATATTAATAGCTGTTCCAGAGCTGTTGGTCTTTTAATTGGACAGAATCATTCTGTCGGTCTGTGCAATGTGTAATGATTGAATTAAGCAGCCTCATACAAACGTTTAATGTAATGTGATATTTATCCATGCTTTTATTAAATAGTTTGCATTGGACTAAAATGATCTTATTGTGTGTATTAAACTTACTCAGATGTCCAAATTGAATTAAAGCACATAACAAATGGATCAAAAGAAATTAAATATGCTTGTATATCTGGGACTCCTCTTCAGCCACTGATGCATGTATATTATGGGTCCTGAATAGTGCCTCAAGTCCTTCTGTTGTGTGCTGCAGAAGACGACTGTACTGTCAGTGTAACATGACAACCCTATGACACCGTTTTCATCAGACTACTATATTCAATAGGAATTCCACTGCTAAGCCATGAAAGTACAACATGAGATGAGTCATTCAACAGTAAAATAAAACATTAAGGGGAATAATGTTACAGCTCTAAATTGATACAGCAGCAGCTGTCTTTTACAGGCCTTTTATAGGACTCAGCTAGACATGATCTTGTTCTTGTCTCTGAGTATACCCAGATGGTCCTCAAAACAGCTCTGTTGCTTTTTCTGTCAGTGGTTTAATTTAACACTGGAGCCTCACAAAATGGTTTACCGTTTTTACAACTGCTTTAATTTGATTGTATTCAGTGGTTACGTTTTGGAATGCAGTGGGAAGTGGATAACTTAAGTACTTGGTTAACAACTTAACAACTTCTAAAATTAAAATCTCTTCGTCTTAATCTATATTTTGGAGATATTAAATGGCGAATTTAGAACAGGTAGTGATTTCTCCCTAATCGTTATTTTGGAAAATAAATACTCCTGGTGTGCCCGTAGGTGGCAGCAGAGGGTAACTGATAACTAAACGGTTTGTTATTGCGTCCATTCAAGGATGAGGTCATCCTAGTGCACCACTCTGCCTGTCCAGCTGGGACCAACCCAGCCCAGCCTGCCTTTGTCAGGCAGAGCCATAACAGGTACCAGCACCTATGGAACCAAGCGCCATTTTAACATTCTTATGTCTAAAGGATTATTATATGCTGAGCAGGGATGTGATTTTTTTTTCCAGGATTTTGTACACATAGCTCCTACTCATTTCTACTAGGAAATGGCAGTTTTCTTGGGGTTTTTTTGTGTTACTGATCCCTGGCTGAGCCCCAAGGTATATTGATCATTGGAACATTCAGAGCAATGTTTTCATGGTGTTACAAAGAGTGTGTTGCAATATGTTTATTTGATGTGTGTAAGTTACTGTATGTGTGCCAAGTGTCCAAGCAGAGCGTATCATTACATGTGATAAGTAAGTAAACAAGCACCAGATAAGAAGCATTAACTTAATAGATCCAAGGACAGTACATTGTTCAAAAGCCAACAGGTGTGTGTGAGCATGCATGTGTGCACATGTACGTGCATACGCTCTATGAATATGTGTGTGAGGTGTATTGAAGGTGTATAATCAAAAGTGTGTTAGTTTGTTAGTAGCAAGGCCTCAGTCTATCCCACCATAACTCTCAATTAAGGAAAAATCAATCACGCTCTATTCTGAGGCCCCTAATCCAATCAGAGCATTACGCTGTTTGGGAAAACATCAGACACAAATAGAGATGGTCACCCTCCTTTGTGAGCGCCTTAATTGGATGATTCACGCTGGCACAGAGGGGTGGTCGCAGTCTCTGCACCCTCCAGGGAGCAGCCTTGATACCAACTACTGACAGCTTAGAAGCAGTGGAGATAGGTGGAGGGAACCAAGGAAGGAGGGAGGCCAACAACAAAGTTTTCTACCTGTCCTCCCTGGCTCTAATTTCTTCACCCAGCACTTATTTATAATTCATAAATACTCTAGGAACAAAGGAATATTTGTTACCTAGGTTATCTTGGCCCTTTGGCCTACACTCTTTGTTCTTGTTACTTTTGATTACTTCTAATGTTCTCAACATTTAACTTTTTCGCACTGTTGCACTTAGTTTAAGTCATTCTGGAAAAAAAGCATAATGCTTTAAATGCAAAATGCTTTAAATGTAAATTGAGAGGTGGGTGTTCTAAGGTCTGGTAACAATACATTTTAGAGAGCAAGGTAACAGCAGGTACAGTGCAACTTAGGTGAGAGTTAATTGGATGCTTATGCCTTCCTCTAATTGTCTTGGTGCTGTTCTCCAACCAGGGTCACAGGCCACTGGATTATCCCAGCTTCATTCTATATGACTCCATCCTTAAAGAGGTAATGAAGTGTTGGGGAGGATGTGTTCCGAGGAGGAGAGTGGGGGAAGGATGCACATTCTGGGTTCTGTGTGTGTGTGTGTGTGTGTGTGTGTGTGTGTGTGTGCGTGTGCGTGTGCGTGTGCGTGTGCGCGTGCGCGTGCGCGTGCGCGTGTGCATGCCTGTGTTATCTGCAAAATAAAATGCCTGGATGCCAATGATGAAATGTGTTTCAATGTAATCCATGAATTGTAACTATCTGTCAGATGGTACGCCCAAATAGTGTCTTAGCAGAGCTGTTTGTTTTGATTAATTTATTGGCAAAATAGAAATATAGGCCTACATGTTAAAATATCCATATGCAGACATATGTGTACTCAGAGGACAGTATAGGATGACAGTATTATAAACAGTCATTTCCAGATACAGTATATAAAGCAACACAGTCACGCTACACTAGTGGTCCATGGTGTATTGATGTTATTGGTTCTGCAGGTGTTATAAAGGAGATGATACTGCAAACCCATCCTTTACTGAATTATCACCCACCTCAGCAGACACACTCTGATTCCCTTAAGGTATTTTTTTTATAAAAGATTAAAATATTATGAAGATTCAGCATGACTTGAATCTATTCAAGGAGACAAAAAGCACTGTCTTCACCATACAGCCCGTTACCTACTACCACATGTACACACACACGCACACCTACATTCTATCCTCCCTTTATGGATCCAGTGAGCAGTTAACTCTATAGTTCTCTCCAGGAACCAAACTGCTGCATCAGGTATTCTCTTTGATGTGGTGGTAACAAAAACAGCACACCATCTGCGTATGTACAGGGGACCAACTGTATGCTATAATACATCACAATATAGACTCCACTCTCCAGACCACTGCTGTAAATAAGAATGTGTGCTTTGAATTAGGGTTAAAAATATTTCTTTCTCTGAGCCAAATGAACTCAATTGAACGACGGTATTCATCTTTTTCAGAGCTGTCTCTTAGCTAGCCTATATTGTGAATACAATTATGTCGTCCAATAACAAAAGCACAAGTCTAAGCTATGTCTATAGGCTTTATGTATGTTCATTATACAGAGTATGAATTGTGCACGCGCATTCCTGCACAGAGAGCGAGAGCGCGCAGCTGGACACGCACCTTGCACGACAGCCTCAGTGGAACAAAGACATGGACAAGGCTGTTTTGATACAAGACGGTGGTGGGGGGAAGGGCAGTCCAGAGCATCACTTACGAGATGGAGAACCGTATAGGATTTCTTGCTTTATCTCTTGCTAATACACGGAATGACGTCATGTTCGACGAGGTAGAGCTGGCTCAAAAGGGGGCGTCTCCTGTGCGCCTTGACAGAAGTGATTGACAGCCTGGCTCATAGATTAAAGGTACAAGCCGTCAGACAGCAGCAACAAGAGAGTGAAACAATGTGAGTACGAGTCAAAATAAAAAAAATACAGGAAAACGGTTTCATTTCGCACGTCTCAGGAGGATATTGAGAATGCTCAATAGAGTGAAAACAAGTTGTAGTCTACCCCGTGCAAGCTTTAAATGATAGCAGGACATAAACATTTCTCTACTCCACAAACACCAACAATTTATAAACTCTTGTTGACAAAATATCAGTAATCGGGTTTATTTAATACCAGGTTTGTAAGAACACATACAGTCGTAGCCCTTTTGTTGGTTAATTTCAATAAGGAATTGACGCAAACATGTACCATGCAATTTAAGTTCGAAATAAAAAAAGGATCGCATCTGTCCAAAGTCTTCTTAAACGTGCCAAATTTCTGTTGTTATGACTGTCTGTCGTTCTATTTCTGTGCCTATCAACATGCCGAGACGTGTGTCCCCGCCACACACTGCTAGCCCCGGCATGTCCCTGTGCACATACTGTACTCCAGGACGGTGTCTCTTTAAAAGGCGATCCCATACGCGGGATCCAGGGGGCTGGGCCTTGATCGACTTGCGGGAGAGTGTGTGTGTGTGTGTGTGTGTGCAGAGCTGTACAGAGCAAGCGAGATACAGTAACCCAGAGTGAGGTGGCGTTCTTATTCCACATCGACACTGAACCCAGCTTTCCTGCATGCATTCTGTGAGCCTTTAGCAGAGAAAACTTGGGACTGGAAGATAATTTGTCAAGATGGCAACTGGAAGTGGTTGTGGACTATACAGGATCTAATCTTTCGTACTAGTACCACGCAGCGCAGTGACTGACTGCAAGACATTTTATTTTGGGCATACAGGTCTTCAGAGAGGATTATTCCCAGGGACTTGCTGCTCCAGTGTGATGACGTTTGAGCACTTTCTCCGTGGCCATTGATCCAGTAGGTGTATTCATTTACCTTGACTCAGTACGGGGTTTTGGGCTGAGGGCGCCACTGTGTGTAAGAGGCTCATTGATGAGCAAGTAGTGTCTTTATCTCAAGGACTGCAGACTGTGTTTAATTTCAACTTTTGCTATGTTAAAGGCTATTCTAAAGAGGTGTTATAGAGCTTGATAGAAGGATCTTCAAACCTACAGGCTATACCTAAAATGACATATTAGTTCATAAAGTCTTTGGATAGAACAGGCTGCACTTGAACTTGGAACTAACCTTTGTGTTGATTATTTTTCTCTACAGGGTTAAATCGTTTCATACCCTTGATTGTTGCCCTTTGGCTGGTCTGGAATAGCAACAAAGAACGGGGGCGCGCATTCATGGAATGCGACTTTGACAGCTCTTCATTTCTAATCTTCTAACTTTATCAACTGGAAGCGGGGGCGAGATTTGGACCGGAGGAGATGGCCGAGGTTCCAGTCCCCGACCCTCTGCCTGATTTGGACGTGGCAATTGACCCTGACTTCGAGCCGCAGAAACGGCCAAGATCGTGCACCTGGCCGTTGCCACGACCAGATTCGAACGCGGTGAAACCGGAGAGTAATGACACCGATATAATACCCGAGGAAGAGGATGACGAAGAGGACAACGCCACCGCGACAACCGTCAATGTTAACGGCTCCGGCGCGGCGACGGAGGACCAGAGCAGCAATAGCCCCGCGGCCGACGGACTGCTCTCCTCTCTCGGCCACGAAAGCGGAGGCTCCCCGCACTCCTCCCACTCCCCCACGGCCACCTCGGGCGCGCTGACCACCGGCGGCCTGGGGACGCAGCAGACCCCGAGGAAATCCTCGTCGCGCCGGAACGCCTGGGGGAATATGTCCTACGCCGACCTGATCACCAAAGCCATAGAGAGCACGCCGGACAAGAGGCTGACGCTGTCACAGATTTATGACTGGATGGTGAGGTGCGTGCCCTACTTCAAAGACAAAGGCGACAGCAACAGCTCTGCGGGATGGAAGGTAAGCGACCACCCC